>PVLD010004220.1:0-128842 GCA_004027595.1 Dinomys branickii | reverse complement strand
TAACCTGAGTAACAAAGATGAAGGTAACATTATGTAGGACAGCATCCAGAGCTAATTCCCTTCTATCTTCTCTATAATTCTGTATTTCCTCAGTCGTTTTTGTACTAGCAGAAATGAAGATAACTTTATATTATACAGCATCCAGTGCAAATTCCCTACTATCTTATCTATAATTTGGTATTTCCTTTAATGTTTTTGTATTAACTAATGTGAAGATAACTATGTAATACAACATCCAGTTCTAATTCCCTAAAAAAAAAAAAAAAAAAAGAACCACATTCTTTGTCTTTTCAAGGATCTTGTGTTCCTTTCAGTTACTTATTAGTGATAGCTTAGCACGAGTAATGTGATTAAATGTATTTCATCCTTTGGAAAATCACTGTGTACCACAGCATGGCATTGTGAGCAATACTCACTAATTCACAGTATTCATTTTTCCATCCCACCCATCATATATGTAGAAGAAGAAAGAGGAGGAGGAGGAGGAGGAGGAGGTTTTGCAGTTAGTAAGTATCCATGTTCCTTCAAATCAACCTCATTGGAATTCATTTATTTTTAGAAGTTTCACAAATAGGTATTAAAACCCACTGAGCCTCTTGGAAGCCTGTAACAGCTTAGAAAATTGTGTTTCCAAGTTTTAAAGTGCAAGATATGAGAGCTTTTATAGCTGTCACACATTGTTTTTTTGGCAATAAAATCGCTTAATGATAGAAACCTTTCCAAACTTCTGTTTTTGAAATGTTCTTGCCATAGCACAGTTTTCTGGCAGAAAAAGGTTCCTTTCTCACTCACTGGGAAATGTCACCCTGCCCTCGAAGGGGCAGGTTAAATTGCTTATTTATTTTAAACTACTTCTAAGGCTCAGTCCTTGTAACCTGGCTGGTGGTTGCTCACACCCAGAGCACAAATGAGCCATCCCTGTCCCCTCATTATCCATCTCTATGGGCTTAGTTAGAAATATCTTCCTCCCGTTTCTGAGCAGGAATCTGTTTAAGACTTGCCTGTTTCTATGAGGATTAGCTTGGTTAGGAAGTAGACAGTTTAATTCACAAATCCCCTTCATGGGAGTTTGGGATCTGCAATCACAGCAAAATGCTGGAAACTGAGCAGGAGGACAGAGCCAAGTCATCTCACACCACCTGGAGCTCCAGGTGACGCTCAGGGCTCCTCTGCACCCCGGTGACACCTGCTTGTCTGGCTTCCACAGTGAGAATGGGCACCAGAGGTCAACCTACAGGACAGAGCAGCAGAACCTAATTTCTTTCTTTTTTAGAAGACAAAAGCTAATGTAGACAGAAGTCCTAGTATTGTTTATTCGTCCTGGTGAGTGGAAGTCATCACCTCCCAGCATGGAGACTTTCACCCAGCAGGGGAGATAAGAAGAGGGTGAACAGGACTCTCCTGGAGACAACTATTTCCACAGAAGAATCCCTGTGACTCCTCGGCTGTGACCTCTGGCCAGGGGCCTCACTGAGTTTTGTCCAGACCACAAATTCATGGTAATGTGGCAAGAACATCCCACACTACAAAGGCCAGAAAGAAGGCTCTGATATTTCCCATCGAACCTGATCACTCTGCCTTGCCCTTGTCTGTTCCTTCCCTCTGCTCTGTCCCTGGGGGAGAAACCAGGGGTCCCGTGGGCCGCCTCCAGCTAATTGGCCCCTCTTCTCTTCCTGCTTGCAGCCTCCTAGCTCAGGACCAAATTGTTTCTTCTACGGTCACCTAAGGTGCTTGGTGATTGAGCCCTTACCTGCCAATACCATCTCACCAGATGACATGAAGGTGCCTTCTGGTCTCTCCCAGGAAGCTGCTGGGAGCAGAGTCCATGAACTTAAGTCCTTCACAATCACTGAGCGAGTGAATCACCAGAATATTGCCAAGGATGGGGTGCAAGTATCATCAAATTTCCCAACAAATGAAGTCAGCTGTCCCCTATGTGATGCCTTCTGTATTACTTTGATCAGAAACAATGATCACACTTTGTGATAACACTTCACCATTTTCTTGTCCCTAAACTGTGGCAGTCTCCTTGCACCCAGCATGATGCAGGCACACAGGAGCTATCTGATATTTGTGTCTGTCTGTCATTTGAGGACAGGCACTTCCCTGTAATGGCACAACCAGATGTCCCTGAGTGACAGGGACATTTTTTAAGAATGTGGCACTATGCCATGTTGTTGTGTGAACATCAGAGCATCCTTACACACACCTAGAGTAGGTCAATCACTCAATGTGACTCCTGGATGCATCTTAAGAGTCACAATAACATGACATGCATGAGGCTGCTGTCAGTGCCTTTCTTCTTACAAGTTAAAAGCCTAGAAAAATACTTAAATCAGTAACATAGTCACTCACTATTATAAAGCGCTTGTTATGTACTATCATAATCATATGTGCTGTGCTTTTACACAACTGTCAGTAGATTCACACCATCGTCACCACAGATGTGTGAACAATTCCTTGCATGAGGAATTGTTAAAACAGCCATGAAGTCACCAGGTGTTAGGAATTTTTTGTAATCTTCTGGGACCACTGTAGATTATGTGATCTGTCATTCTCAGAACTGTCATCATGAGTCACACGACTGTGGACCTCCCCCACCTCCAGCTTTGATAACTGATACTGAAGGGATGAATGGCTGAAGGAAGAAAGAAGTAGATTATTGGCAGTTTACTTCCAGTAAGCAGAAGGGCAAATTTTACAACACTGCTTCCGCTTCTCGGTTTCCCCTAAAGCGGATAGGGGGACATTAACCAAAGTTCTGTTTATTACTCTAAAACAGTTCTAGGAGGGGGCAGACTGTGCAGTCCCCAGTCTCACTCAATTCAGGAATAAACTTGTGTTTATCTTGTGGATTAAATAAACTCTTCTACAATAGCAGTAGGACCATGTGCATTTCAATCTTGTAAGCTGAGTTTCCAATGAGAAAAACTCTCCTCTGCCTTTCTGAGTGACTAAAGACACCTTAAAGTTCATCTCTTCAACTTCACATTCCAAACACCTCCCTACAATTTATGTTTATTTTCCAGGATTTGCACAGTTTTTTACAAAACATTCATAATTTTTTAAGTACTGCTTTATTGAGGCACAACTGATGCATGCTAAACAAACATGCTTAAAACCGTACAGCATTTGGCAGGTTTTCGGATACGGTGAAACTGTGACCACAATCAAGTAAGCGAACAGATCCGTTCTCTAGAAGTTTCCTTGCACATCTGTGAGCCTTCTCACCCCACTCCCAAGCTACCATGGACGCACCTTCCACCACTAGCCGCAGATGGAGCCATTTCTGTGTTTAGGAGCTTCCTTGTTCTCTTCCCTTTACGTGGGCTTCCCATTATTTTATTCTTAGATCTCCTTGAGGTTTTATTTTTTATTTTAAGAATAAAGGAAGAAAACATATTAACAAACAGACATCCATTTACAAAATAGCGTAACAACAATACAAACAATACAGAGTTACAGACAAAGTGGTAGGAAATTAACAATGGCTGTTGTATTACCTATTAATATCCTCAAAGTGGTTTCTCTGGAAAACAAATAGAGATGTGCAATAATGATCAAACCAGTAATCATTAACTGTTCCTTTCAGTAAAGCAATAGAAGACAGTAGTACAACTGTTGGCTATCCTGGATATACATACATACGTACATAATTTCCCCTTCTTTCCTTTCTCCTTTCCCACACCCCAGTTGCCCCTTACTTTTGAGCATTTTCCTTTCATTTCACAATGTCTATCATACCTCCTAGTTTTTATTCACTCTTTCAGGTTCTTACACTAGTGAGATGATACGTTGCTTACACATTCAGGTCTGATTTATTTAATTTATGAATATGGTCTCTAGCTGTGACCATTTACCTATAAAAGCCTCAAATTTACCTTTCTTTATAGTTGAGTAATACTCCATTATATAAAAGTACCACAATTTTAAAAAATCTATTCCTCAGTGGATGGACATTTGGGTTGCTTCCACAATTTAGCAATTACAAATTGTGCTGCTATGAACATGGTGGACATATATTGCTGTGATATAATGTTTTCAGATCTTCTGGGAAAATACCCAGAAGGGGAATAGCTGGGTTGAATGAGACCTCTAGACCTAGTTTGCTGAGGAATCTCCAAACCTATCTCCATGGTGGTTTCACCAGTCTGCATTCTTACCAGCAGTGGAGAAGAGTTCCTATTTCTCCACAGCCTTACCAGCATTTATTATTGGTTGATTTCTTAATGATAGCCATTCTTACTGGAGTGAGGGGAAATCTCAATGTTGCTGTAATTTGCACTTTTTGAATGACTAATTGTCTTGGTTACTTTTCTCTCATTGCTGAGACAAAATACCCAACACCCAAAATGAAGGAAGGAAAGGTTTATTTAGCTTACAGTTTGTGGAGGCTTCAGTCCATATTTGGCTGGTTCTGAGGCAGAGTGGCACATGGCAGAGGGCAAACTGTTCATGGCAGCAAACAACCAGCAAATGTGTGGAACTGCAGGCAAGCAGCCTCTTTCTCTCCTTTACCTTGTAAACAGCCTGCCCCCACCCAGGGGGCGTGTAGCTCTCACACAGTCTCCATGCCCTCCTCTTCCACAGGCTCAGGATGTATACAAAGTAAGTACCCTGGCTTCCTGCTGAATCACATAGTTAACCTTTTAAACTTCCCAAATTAACACAATAAACAACATCCCAGAAGGGTAAGGGCATGTCTTTTTCACCCCAAGATCTACAACTGTTGAGTTACTCAGCTAAACCTCCAGACTCCCCAAGTTGACACAATGTATCAGCCGGAACACTAATGATGTTGAACATTTTCTCAAATATTTATTTGCCATTTGTATTTCTTTATCTGAAAAGTGTGTATTCATCTCAGATGCCCATTTTTGGACTGGGTCTTTGAATTTGGAGGGGCCGATGTTTTTTAATTCTTTATATGTTCTAGATAGAAGACCTTTGTCTGAGGGAAAGTCAGCTAAAATTTTTTCCCAATTTGTGGGTTTTCTTTTTACTGTACTGGTGATTTCTTTATATATGCAGAAACTTTTCAGTAGGATGAGATTCCAGTTGTTGATTCTTTGAAGTATTTCATGGGCAGTTTGGTTTTTGTTCATGAACTCACTGCCTACTCCAATGTCTTGAAAGTTTTTACCTACTTTCTCTACCAATAGATTTAGTCTTTCTGTTTTAATATTGAGATCTGTGATCCATTTTGACTTGAGTTTGGTGCATGGTGATAGACTTGGGTCTATTTTCAGTCTTTGGCAAGGTGGCAAACCAATTTTTCCAGCACTATTTATTAAAAAGGCTATCATTCTTCCAGTGAGTTTGTTTGGCTCCTTTGTGAAAGATTAGGTGGCTGAGTGTATTTGTGGTTGTATCTGTGTCTTCCAGTCTGTTCCATTGATCTTCTGGTCTGTTTTTTAGCCAGTACCATGTTGATTTTATTACAGTAGCTTTGTAGTATAGTTTCAGGTCAGGGATTGTGATTCCACCTGATTTGTCCTTGTTCCCTAGAATTGCTTTTGCTATTCTGGGTCTCTTCTGGTTCCAGATGAATTTAAGGAATGTTTTCTCTAGATCTGTGAGGTATGCTAACAGTAGTTTAATAGGAATTGCATTGAATCTGTACAACAATTTTGGTAGTATGGCCATTTTCACAATATTGATTCTTCCTATCCATGAGCAAGGAATGTTTTTCCATTTATTGAGATCCTTTTCCATCTCTTTTTTCAGAGTACTGTAGTTTTCATTGAATAGATCTTTTACTTCTTTTGTTAGATTGATTCTGAAATATTTCAATTTCTTGTTTGCTATTGTGAAAGGTATGGTTTCCTTAATTTCTCTCTCAGTCTGTTTGTTGTTTGTGTATAGGAATGCTATTGATTTTTGACTGTTGACTTTGTATCCAGCTACTCTGCTGAATTTGTTCATTAATTCCAGGAGTTTTCTTGTGGAGTTTTTGGGGTCTTCCATGTAAAGTATCACGTCATCTGCAAATAGTGATAGTTTCACTCCTTCCATTCTTATCCTTATTCCTTTTATTTCTCTTATCTAATTGCTCTGGCTAATGCTTTCAGAACTATGTTGAACAGGAGTGGTGACAGTGGACATCCTTGTCTTGTTCCTGACTTTAAAGTGAAAGCTTTCAGTTTTTGTCCATTTAGTATGATGTTGGCTGTTAGTTTGTCATAGATGGCTTTGATCAGGTTGAAGTAAAGTCCATCTATTCCTGTTTTCTGTAGAGTTTTTTAATCATGAGTGCATGTTCAACTTTGTCGAAAGCTTTTTCTGCATCTATTGAGATGATCATATGGTTTTTGTCTTTGGCTGTATTTATATGGTATATAACATTAATAGATTTGTGAATATTGAACCATCCCTGCATTTCTGGAATGAATCTGACTTGGTTGTGGTGTATGATTTTCTTGATGATTTGCTGCATTCTATTTGTTAGTATTTTATTGAGTATCTTTGCATCTATATTCATGAGGGAGATTGCTCTGTAGTCCTCTTTCTTAGTTGGGTCTTTCTTTGGTTTTGGTATCAGTATAATACTTGCCTCCAGAAATGAGTTATGGAGAATTGCTTCCTTTTCAGTTTCATTGAAGAGTTTGAGGAGTATTGGTATTAAATCTCTGAATTTTTTGTAAAATTCTGCTGTGAATCCATCAGGGTCTAGGCTTTTCTTTGTTGGTAACTTTTAAATCATATTTTCAATCTCACTAATTGATATTGGGTTGTTCAGGATTTTTATATCTTCTTGACTCAACCTTGGTAATTTGTATGTATCTAGGAATCTGTCTATTTCTTCTGAGTTTTCTATTCTATGTGAGTAAAGATTTTCAAAGTAGGAATTAATGATCTTTTGAATTTCTGTAGGATCTGTAGTGACTTCATCCTTTTCATTCCTTATTGCATGAATTTGAGTTCTTTCCTTTCTCTTTTTGATAAGTTTGGCTAGGGATTTGTCAATTTTATTTATTCTTTCAAAGAACCAAGTCTTTGATTCATTTATTTTTTGTAGTGTTTCCTTCATTTCAATTGCATTAATTTCTGCCCTGATCTTTATAATCTCTTCCCTTCTTTGGGCTTTGGGCTTGACTTCTTCTTTTTCTAAAAGTTTGAGGTGCAGCATTAGGCTATATATATATTTGTACTTTTTCTGTTTTCCTTATGTGTGAGATCACTGCTAAAATTTCCCTTTGAGAACTACTTTCATTGCATCCCACAGATTCCAGTAAGTTGTATCTACATTTTCATTTGTTTGTAGGTATTTTTAAAATTTCTTCTGTGACCCATTGGTTGTTCAGGAGGTTGTTGTTTAATTTCCAAGTGTTTATGGAGTTCCTTTAGTCATTAATTTCCAATTTTGTTGCACTGTGGTCAGATAATATGCATGGGATAATTTCAGTTCTTTTGCGTTTAGGTAGGTATGCTCTATGGCCTAGAATGTAGTCTATTTTAGAGAAAGTCCCATGTGCAGCTGAGAAAAATGTGTATTCTGATGTTGTGGGGTGGAACACTCTGTGCACATCTACTAAGCCTATTTGTTTGCAGCTTTGGTTTAGATCTGTTATTTCTTTGCTGATTTTTGTCTGGTTGACCTATCTCTTTGTGTTAAAGGGGTGCTGCGGTCCCCTATTACAATAATGTTATTAATTATATGGGTTTTCATGTCTGTTAAGATTTGTGTGATGTAGTTTGGTGCTCTGATATTTGGTGCATATATGTTTGGGATTGCTATCTCATCCTCTTGCAGTTTTCCCCTAACAAGTATGTACTGACTTTTTTAATCTCTTTCAATTATTTTCGGTTTGAAGTTTACATTATCTGCAAACATAATAGCTACTCCTGCTTTTTTCTGGGTTCCTGTTGCATGGAGGATTGTTTTCCATCCTTTGACTTTCAGTCTATGCATTTCCTTTTGAGTAAAATGTGTTTCTTGTATACAGAATATCGTTAGATTTTGTTTTTAATCCACTCTGCCAGTCTATTTCTTTTGACTGGTGAATTGAGGTCATTTACACTTAGTGGATATAATCAATGTGTTGGCTTATAATTGTCATGTTATTCACTTGCTGTTGGTTTCTTACTTTTTCTACTTGCTTGGTCTTCTTGAGGGTTCCTTTCTATTGTTGTTCCTGCAATTCCGTTCATTTTCTTCTCTGTCTAGAATGTCTTTTAGTGCTTTTTGTAAGGACAGTTTGGCACTCATGAAGTTCTTCAGTTGCTCTTTGTCATGGAAATATTTTATTTCTCTGTTAAACTTGAAGGATAGTTTGGCAGGATACATCAATCTTGGTTGGAAGCTGTTTTGTCTTAGGACCTGTAATACTTTGCTCCAAGCTCTTCTTAATTGGATGGTTTGTGTTGAGATGTCTGCAATGATTCTGATGGGCTTTCCTTTATAGGTGATCTGTTTCTTTTCTTTAGCACCTTTTAATACTCTGTTCTTTTGCTGGAGATCTGGGATCTTGATTATTATATGTCTGGGTGTAGTTTTATTATGGTTATGACTAGTAGGAGTTCTATATGCCTCATTTACCTATATCTCAGGTTCTGTTTCGAGGCTTGGGAAATTTCCTGCTATTATTTCTGCAAAAATTCTTTTTATGTCATTGGTGTTGCCTCCGGCTATTTCATTAACGCCTATTAGTCTGACATTATTTCTCTTTGCCTCATCTTTCAGCTGTTGAATTGATTTTTTCCTGGATCCTTGTTAATTTTAATAGATCCTTTCATGATTGCTAACTGCCATGCTGTCTTCAAGATATGAAATTATATTTTTGGCTTCATTCAAGCAGTTTTGTAAGCTTTCAGTGGAAACTTTTATTTCCTGGAAATCTCTCTGAGTCTGTTTCATGAGTTCTAATTCATTCTTATATTGCTCATGTAATGTTGCTACCCATTGCCCATGTTCATCTATTTTTTATCTGTTTCTTCTCTAGATGTGCAGAGCATTTCTTTCATTGTTATTGTCATCTCATTTTTTGCCTGAGAGATTATGTCTGATCTGATCTCTTCTATGGCCTGATGGAGTTGTTTCTTTACTTTCACTGCAATCATTTCAGCAATTTCAGGTATGTGTTTACCAAGTTCTCCTATGTCAGTGTCTCTTGGACTTGATCTGAGTAGGGTGGAGTTCTCAGATTGCATTTTGGCACTTTGTCTTGTCATGTTTGATTCCCGAGGCAGAATGCTCAGTCTCCCTCTTCTCTGGCAGTTCAGCAAAGGTTGCTAGTGGCCCTAGGTTTCCTGGTGGACAGGCCTGCCCCTCAGTGTCTGCTGAGATAAGCTGCTTAGTCTGGGGTCTTCCAGTAGATGGTGAAGTGTACCTAGTTCTCCCAGGTCTCAGACACAAACTGTGATGTCAGTTCATGGCAGATGGTTTGTTCCAGCAATCCCTTGCAGTTCAGGGCATGTGTATGACCCAGAATCCGGTTACACTGGTGGTGCAATCCCAGACCAGTGGTCCTGTGACCCCAGGTAGTTCAGGATACAGGCAAAACCCAGACATGAACTGCAGGGTCAACAGTTTGTGGGCCACATGATTCTATGTCTCCAGTCAGTTCAGTACACGCACAGGATCCAGACACGGGCTGCACCAAGAGCTATCACAGAATGCCTGTTTTTGTGACCTTCTGGAGGGCAGGGCACAAATGAAGCCCAGAACCATGGTGCTAGCAGCTCCTGGAGCGCCCCCACCCAAACCTCACTCAGTGCTAGGCATGCACAGGGAGGGCTCACGCTTGAATCAGATGAGAGCAGTTTGCAGGCCTTCTCAGTGGGGATCTCCTGTCTGCACCAGGGGCACAGAGGGTGGAGACTCAGACTGTAATGGCAGCAGGGTCTTGAGTCACCTGCTCTGCCCCCAGGAGATAGATGGGAAATACTTGGTTCTCTCAGCAGCGTTCAGCTGGGAACTGTGCTGTCAGCGGGTTGCAGCTCACCTGATTTTGCTTCTCCAGTCAGTTCAGTCCACACAGAGGAGTCAGGACTGGGCCGCATCAAAAGCAATCACAGACTGTGTGTGACCACCTGAAGGGCGGGGCGCAGGTGAAGCCCAGACCCAAACTCCGGTCTCAGCAGCTCATGGAGCACCCGCACCCGACCCTCACTCAGTGTTGGGCATGCGCAGGGAGGGCCCACGTGCGAACCCATGTGAGAGCAGTTCGCAGGCCTTCTCAGTGAGGATCTCCTGTCTGCAGTTTTAATTTGATTGAAAATGTTTTTTGGTTTGCTGAGTTATCTCTGTAGCTTCCAAAGCAGCTTTCCTTGTTTATTTGCATCGCTCTTTCTCGTTTAGAAAGCTACTGTGCTCCCCCAGCTGCTGGGCTTCAGGTACTTAGACAGAAGGACTAGGTAGGCAGGGTGTGTTTCCTTGCTTTTAAAAGACAGCTTTTTTCCAAGGCAGAGGTAGTTTAAACCAGGAGAGCTGGGGTGCTGAGTGAATCGATTGTTGGCTGAGGTGTTAGAGGTGGGAGCCAGCTTTCAGCTTTCAGTCCGCAAGATTCTTGAAGGGAAAGGGCTTTGTTTGGGATTCCAGTAGTAAGAAGAAAAGTCTGAGCTTTCCCCAGGTAGCTTGTTAATTCACTGGAAAAACAATGTGAGTTTTTGCTGTATTGGGGGAACCGGATGTATGATTATATATTTGCATGCATGGGCAGGTGTACATACATTCCTGTATGCATGTATATATCCATGTACAGATGTAGTATGAATGCTTATATATGTATTATACCTATGCTTATGTTTATATATAGTGTGTATAAGAGCATTGTCTTGGTTACTTTTCTCTCATTGCTGTGAAAAAATACCTGACTCCCAATATTAAAGAAGGAAAGGTTTATTTATCTCACAGTTTGTGGAGGTTTCAGTCCATACTCGGCTGGCTCCAAGGCAGAATGGCACATGGCAGAGGGCAACTGTTCATGGTGGTGGAAAACAGCAAAAGCAGCAAGAGCAAAAGAGAGGAGCGGCAGCCCACAGCCTCTTTCTCTCCCTTACATATGCAAACTATCTACCTCAGGGTGGATGTAGCACTCACAGCTATAATCCCAGCATTGGATCATGGACCAATTGTAAACTCTAAAATCTGCCCCATGACTGCACGAGGCTTTTGGGGGGACATGCAGACACAAACCATACCAAGCATGACTGTGTGCCTCTGTGTATGTGTGCATATGTCAATGTGTACCTGTGCACATGTATGAGCAGGTGTATGTGTGTGTGTGTACGTATGTGAGTGTGCACACGGGCACACTCCTGCAGCAGCTGGAACACCTGTATATGTTCTTCCCTTTGCTAGAGCTTCAGGTCAGCCCATTTGAACTCGAACCCTCTGCTAGTCCTGAGCTTGCAGCTTTTCCCGGCTCTCCCGGCTGCAGGTTCTTGGTGGCGCTAACCCTCCCCAGCCGCTTGCTGCTTGTTGCTGGGTTGAATCCTGATATAGCTACACAAAGGCCTCCTGGCTCTCAACCACACATTCTCTTGGAGGCTCATATGGGTGTTTCTGAGTCCCCTGTGGACTAAGGCAACCACTCTACAACATGGAAGTGCTATTGCCATTTTATTTTATGAGGAGGAACGTTTTTCTTTCACTTCAGTTTTTACTGGCATTGGCTGGAAGAGAGTTGGAGTGTGTGTCAAGTGATGTCAGTCACGGGATCAGGGTTGGGGGGTGGGGTGGCTCCTCTCCCACCAGGAGCCCCCTCTTCACAGGGTTCCTGTTGTCCTCTCACTTCTAGTACAGGAATAATCCACATTTATCTTCAAAATGACACACAGTCTTAGCCAAGTGTGGTCACATTATTCTTGGGAAGCCATCAGAGCCCAGAGGTCATACACAGCAATGTTTGTGATGAACCTGTTAAAGTGTCCCTTCCATTCCATTAATTAAGATGTTAATAACAATTGCCTCATAAAGCAAAGCCTTACCCTGTGGTCTAGCAGTTGACTTTCAAATGAGTTGAAACTTAAGTCCATCCAAGAATGTCCAGAGCAGGTTGATTCATAATTACCCACAGGTAGAGGCAACCAGGTGCGCATCCATAGGTACATGGATGAGGAAATCATATTCACCCACACAATTGCATATTGTTTAGTGATTTTAAAAATAAAAGAGCGAGCAAGCCATGAAAATCCAAGGAAGAATCTTAACTACCTATTGCTCAGTGAAAGAAGTTATTTCAAAAAGGCCACATGAAATTTTATGTACTGTATAATTGCAACTACATGATATTCAGGTACAGGTGACATTGTAAAGATTTTTTTGTAACAAGCTTGGTAACCACTAATCCAGGGTTAGAGAGAGGGATAAAGGGATAAAAAGTGACATTTTTATTAGGGCAGTAAAACTATTTTGGACACTATAACGGCACACACATGTCATTATGTGTTTGCCAAAACTCACTGCTTGCACAACATGCGTGAATGCCAGAATAAACCTAATAATAATCTATCAATGTTAGTTCATGGTGACAAATGAACCTAAGGCAAAAGGTTAATAAGGGGAAACTGAAAAGGAGGGAAGGCCGAGAGGTATTTGGAAAAGTCAGTGCATTTTATGTTCAATTTTTCTGTAAACCTAAAAGTTTTCTTAAAAAAAAAATCTTACTGACTTGAAAAGGCTGTCTAACAATAGGCCCACAAAACATCTGATTTAGAGCAATACAGAAAAGGGGCCAGAACAAACTAGTTGCAAATCGTACCTCCTCGGTATGACATTAGAGGATACATGTTAAAAGAACAATTTTCGTTTCAGAGTCACTAATTTCATCCCTTAAATATTTAGGAAATAAAATTCATTTATCTCTTGGGACCCTTCCTTGCAAATTGCAAGGTACTGGACAGTAAACTATGGAAACACTGCCCCCTAGTGGTAGTAGATAGACTTGCAAAAATGTGGCTTTTCTAACATCAGGGACATGCCCACATATGTCTTTATAAAAGCTAGGAAAATGAGAGAGTAAGGTAGAGAAGGAAAAACAGAGAGAGACAGAGACAGAAAAAGAGACAGAGAGAAAGAGAGGGAGAGAGAGAGAGAGAGAGAGAGAGAGAGAGGAATGTGGTTTTCCTGAGTGATCATGTCCCTGATATTTTCCATAAGGCCGACCTAACTAAAGAGAATAATCAGACCTGGAGAGCTCAGCTGTTTGCTTAGAAGCATCTCTGCCACGTAGTTCTGCCCATATATGCTGCTGCACACGAATTTCCACCATGTGATACAGGGATAAATTCAGGGCTTGCTTTATCACGGAGTATCTGGCTAGTGGGTATTCTATGCCCAGCACTCCTGTGGGTGCTTAGAGGGAATTTTGTGACTAGAAACCTGCTCATGGCAACTGGAAATAAGTCAGCCTCCTACCTTCTTCCTGGGTGCAGAGAGTTGTGACCTCAAGCCCTGGAATGTAGATAAGGGGGAGATTTTGGAGGGCAACTTTGGAGCTGGGGGGGGCCCAGGACTCCTGGCTAAGAGCTATGTTTAGAGGGGCATTACCCCCAAAGGGATGGGACACACACAGGGCGGGAAGCAGGACAGTGGGGAGAATTAAACAGTGTTTTCACTTAGCATCAGGAGGGCCAGAGATAGCAGATTCACTGGCCTCTGGGGAGACAAGGCGGCTGGTTCATGACCTGCTAGTTCCAGAAGCTTCCTATTCTGAAGGGACTCGGGGAAGAGTTTCAGCCTTAGCTGCTCTTTCCACACTGCTGAGGTGTGAACATCCAGATGCCTCTGGGTATCCATTCCTAGGGTTTCTTCGCACAGTATCACTCCCCAAAGGGCTTAAAATAACGGGATTTACTTTCCTATAGTTCTGGAGGCCAGACTCTGAAATCAAGATAGCAGGATGGCGAAACTCCCTGTAAGGACTCTTGGGAGACTCCTTCCTTCCAGCTCTTGGTGCTCCTGGACCCCTGGGCTTGCAGACAGAGATTGCAGTTCCTACCCCTGTCTTCAGGTGAGCTGTTTCTGTTATCTCCGTATCCCGGCCTCATCTTATAAGAACACCAGTCCCAGGACTGTGGGTCCCCTCTAATCCGGTGGGACCTCAATTTAAATAGATCACACCGGCAAAGAGCCTATTTCCAAATAAGGTCACTTTCACAGACTCTGGAAGTTAGTACTTCGGCACATTTGGGGGGCATTACTCATCCTGCCTGTGTGGCTCTCTGAATGAATCTGCCAGGAACGGCCTCCTGCACACTGTGTCATGGTTGCCTTTGGCTTGGAACTTTCTGTCGCATCAGGAGAAGTTGATACTTCTGCCCCTTTTAGTGTGTCTGGGAGGCTGAGTTCTTTTTTTTTTTTGCGGTACTGGGGATCGAACTCAGGACCCTGCACTTGCTAGGCAAGCGCTTATTCCACTGAGCTATATCCCCAGCCCAGGGGAGGCTGAGTTCTTTGAGCTAAGGAGCACCTTTGCGGAGCTGGTTCTGCCCCATGTGTGGGCCAGCTCTTAGGAAATGGAACCAGGAAGTGGCCCTGCTCACAGAGGCCAAGCCCGCTGGCTGGTGGGAAGAACAGGACTGAGACTCCACCCAGCAGCTACTGGACTGCTGGTTACACAGGTGAACTTGCCCTGACTCCTGGAACTCTGTATTTGAGCAAACTGACTCCAACCACTTCTGTAGGTTCCCACATGAGGCACTTTCAACCTACTTTATTGCTGAAATGACTCAGTAAGAAGCACCTACCTAAACATGATTTGTGTCCTGCAAAATTTGTAGATTCCAAGCGTTAGAGATCTTTTGTTGGGCTTGAAAACCTCTCATGTAATTTGAGGCTACTGAAAGTTCAGTCTGTGGTCCACCCATCGCCCCATGCCGCAGGCAGGATCCACCGCTCTGTGGGGGCAGGAGCATGGACGTGTGACAACTCTGAAGCGCCATCCAGCGATGCTCTAGGGCTTGGGCTGTGAAAGCCGGTGGAGAGACATCGCAGAGAAGTCCGGGGAACAGGATGAGGCAAGCGCCTCCCTGTGGTGCTACCGAGCCATGTGGTCGTCTTGCACAGGCACGGAAGGCAGAGCTTGGAGCGATGGGCTGCACCATTGCGTGCCTCCCCGCCCTCCCCCCCTTCCTGCCCCACGTTATCGCTTCGGTTTCCTCCGTTACACCCAACGCGATTTTATGCCACAGGTTTTTGCTTGCTTTATTTCTTGACTATGCTCCTGCATTAATTTCTTGTTGCTGCTCTGACACATCACTATAAATTTAAGGTTTAAAACAGCACAGTGGTCTTTTATGGCTTTGGAATTCAAAGTCTAAAATGAATCTTACTAAACGGCTGTCATTTGGACGTGGTTTGAGCATCTCCTAGGACTCTGTGTGTTGACATGCAATGTCCACTGTGAAATGTTAAGAGGATAAAAATTTAATCTGATCAAGGGGTTTAGAATTCGGGCCTTTGGAAAGTCACTGAGTCACCTGGCTGGAGAGCCCGTGGCAGAACCCTGGAGATTTTTATAAGGAAATGAAACCAGGGGCATGCACTTACCCAGGCTCCCACACACACGCATTCACACGCATGTGTGCTTCTTGTGCTGCTCTGCTGCCTCCAGAGTCTCTAAGAAACAAGGCATCACCAGATTTGGCTGTCTGGACTTAGACTTTCAGAACTGGGAGTCAAAAGAAACCTCTTTTCTTTAAAAATAACCCAGTCCATGGTATTATGTTATAAGCAACAGAAAACGGATCAATACTCTGGATCTCACTAGAAATGAAGGTGTCTGCAGGGCTGCATTCCTTCCTGGAGGCAGAAATCATTCTCTTGGCTTTCCCAGCTTCTAGAAGCTGCTGTGTCCTTTGGCTCGTGGCTTCCCTCCACCCTCAAGCTCTGCAATCCCATTCTGACCTCTGCTCTTCTCAATTCATCTTTCTCCAACACTGAAGACGCTTCTGTCTTCTTTCATCTTTTCGGAGAACTTATGGTTTACATGGGTCCTAGAGGGAAATTATAAGATAATCTATTTTGAAGCCAGCTGATTAGCAACAAAGTGGTTTCATTTGCACACTTAGTTCTTCTTTGCCAATTCACTTTTACAGACTCGCAAACATTAGTACAGAGACATGTTTTGGGGTTCACTCTTGCTCCCATCATGGGATGCTCCCAGATGAAGGCAGGAATTTTTGCTTATTAGTAAAATCCAAGTGGGATACATTTCCCTACTCATGTTCCTTCACAAATTCCACAGAGCATCAGACACCCTTAGCAGCATGTATTTGCCCAGGCTCCCCCAGAACAGCCCTGAAGTGAAGGGTTTGAGCAGAAAGAGGGTGGGAGGGGGTAGAAGTGAGACCAGGACGCAGCAGCAATGAGCAGGTGAGCTCTGCTGGCTTCATGTGCTGGGTGATGCTCACAGTAAGGGGTAGGGACTCAGTGCTGTGGAACCAGAATTCCGAGAGAGAGGATCATGGCTGGCGGCATGAACTGTGCACCACTTCCAGCCAGATGCCCTGAAGGAATGAAGCAAAGCCTTTGAGGCAGAAGGGGAGTCTGCAGGGGAACCTTGACAGCTTATGTGCGTAGAAGAGATTCATTTAGGTGGGACACCCACAGCATCTCTATACTTTGGCTCACAATGCCTAGAAGATCTGAATGCATGTATGTTGTGAGTAAGATCAGGTTGCTTCCTCCAGCTTTCTTGGGTTTTTCACCAAAAATTCTGGCTTCTGGAAATATCTGCCTGGCGCTGGGCAGACTACAATGGCTGGCCACTTTATCTGGTACTGACCCTTGCACAAGATAAAGAACAGATGAGCTAGTTAGTGATCGTTAAGGTGCTATTTAAGGTTAGCACCTGTCCTGGAGGTGCCAGGGCTAGTTTCTGACACCACTGAGAATATGTAGGTTGACGGTATATGGCTGCTTTAATCAGTTACACAGCCTGGTCTGGCTATAAAAACCCAGGGCTCCCAGGGCTCCCTTACAATGGAGATACTGCACAAACATCCTGATGTTTGGTAATGTGAAGATCAAGGGCATAATGTGTAAGTAAGAAAGGGCAGTGGGCTTGTGCCTGGGAGTTTTCTCCTCCATGCTTTCCTGATAGAGTTTCATCTTCCTATTGCATGCATCCCTCTCCCACATGTGAGCCCCATGCGAGGATGTGTGCGATGTGCCCGTGAATACTTTCTGTGATTTCATCCCACAAAGGCAAGGGCTCGCTCGTCTCTTCGGTCCTCACCAGTCACCTCTCCTTCCCCGGGCTCCTCAAGTGGCCTAGAAATGGCTTGTCCTTCTGAGCTGCCTGTGGAAGTGTGACTGCCACTGTGACAGTGCCAGGAGGTGGGGCCTTTGAGGGATGATTAGACCCTCCAGAGGGATTAGCGCCTTCCTCCCTGGGGTGCGTGAGTGACCTCTTGCTCTCGGCACCGGGTTAGTTAGGGAGATGGAATGTTGGTGTTCCCTTGTCTTCACGTTTCTGCAAATCCCCAGGAGCTGGTGGACGAGGATGAGGTGACCCTGGTGGAACCTGGTGGCTGGCAGCTCTCTTTTTCTGAGAGACAAAGACGGGAAATTCCCAGGGGCCAGTTACACCCACGCCTCCCCAGAACTGGAAGAATCCGACCCCTGTCTATCTGTAGGCTCGAGAATATGGAGAATGGATTCCGAAACAGAACATTCACAGCGCCTCAGCCCCGCCACAGGGCGGCGGTAGCAGTTGCAACGCCCAGGAGTATGCGGACTTCATTACTCCTCCAGTGAAGATCAGGGGTTTGTCACCCTCTGACGGTTCCAGCCCGGGTGAAGCAAATACCTTATGTATGTGCACCAGGGCCCAAACGGTTCTGAATTCAATAAGGAACGGGACTGGAGTTATGGTATATCAGTGATTGGTAAGCTAACCGCCCACAATGCCGTGTTGTTCCAGCACCATTTTCCAGGGTTGTGGATGGCCCTGTGAGATGCTCAACACTGTAATGATTATTTGCCAATAAAACCGATGTTGTGATACACCTCTGGAAAACTGAACTAATAGCTTTTGACAGAGTCGTTTATTTGTTCATTGCAATCAGGAAATTGATGTCTATGGCAGGATTTATTAAATTGCCTCCAGCGATCATGTATCTCTAAGTTACGGGGGACACCTGTTAAACGTTCAGCTCTCTGAGCTCAACCTAGATTTATTAAATTGAAATGCCTGGGAACGGTGCCCAGAAACACACATCTATAAACTCCTCATACTAAAATCTGCAAGTCGATGGTCTCGGGCATTGCTGTCATCAAAATAGTCGGATGGCCAGATCTTTTAATGCCTGTCGTTAGGCGTTCCTCAAAGGGTGTGAGGCCCTATGGCGTGGGTCCCGGTGGTCTGAGGAGAGGGGCAGAGCCTGAGCTGTTGTCCCGCACACTGGACTGAGTGGCAAAGGGGGAGGACGGGCTTGACCAGTGGATTCCTCTAGGGTCTCTGATGGGCCAGCTGGCTGGGCGGGGGCGTGCCAGTACCTGCAGCTCTCCTCTCTCCACTCGTGTGAAGGGGCAATAGTACATCTTCCACCATCACGGGTCTTAGAGTGACTGCACATGTGTATGTGTGTATCCCATCCCATTTCGATGGGAATTAAGTTCTTTGGCTTAATCAGAGTGTATAAAACAGATAAAATCCTAAAACTCTCTGATCCTCTTTTCTCTTCTTCCCAACATTTTGAGTTGGGACTTGTAACCACTGGAACTGTGGGAGAATAGATTTCTGTACTTTTAAAATTGTGTTAAGCACAATTTTTACTATGTGAAAGTATCATTTTAATCACTTGTGAGCATACAGTCCAGTGACATTAAATACATTTGCAGTGTTAGGTATTATCTACACCCAAAGCTCTCTTCATTATCCTCAACAGAAACTCTGTAACCATTAAACAGTCTCTCTGTGTGTCTCCTTCTCTCCTCCAAAGCCCTGATTTATCAGAGGTAACTGGATTCTAGATAGCAGAGAAGATGGTTGTCTCAACTTGTTCGCTTCCATAAACTTCCCCCCATTTCAGAATGAAATGGGCCTCTTTATCCCAACACTGTCTCTGAATGGAGTTTACCAATCTGCCCTTGTGCAATGATTCAAATTCTCCATCACTCTTGATTCCTCTGTCTTCTTTGACCTTCACATCCAATCAACTCCTCTGCCTTACCACTGCTTCCTTTGAAAATTGTTTTCCCTCTGATTCACTCCCACTGAAGTCTCTAATGATTCGCATCTGAGTAACGTGGTTACTGCAAGATACCCAGGTACTGGAGGTAATAATGCACTCTGGGACATCTACACTGGTAAAATCATCACCTGTCAGAGGAAGTAAGATGTGTAGATGTCTCTTAGGGGACAGCATCACTTCCTTCTCCAGATTCATGTGAACTCAGGACGCAAGAGGCATTCTCAGCTGAGAACTGAAGAGAAAGCTGTGGTTTAATGGATCAGATGTAAAACATCTGAAGAAAGATAACATGACCAGCATAGAAGCCAGAAAAAGAGGGAGAAGGTCAGAGAGAGGCAGATACAAACATATCCGCACACAGGGCTTTTGAGGACAACGCCAGGTTCTCAGACCTCTCTCACGATCCATGATAAATGTCTCTCTGTTCTCTAAGTTCATGTTCACTAAGCAACCTGCTGATTACTAATTGGCTTCCCAAGCACCTGGATGGCAGAAAAACAGCATCCTGGATGACAGCCCAGAGCGCCCCAGGTTCTGTTACAAAAGTCCACAGCTGAGATAATTATTAGAGGAAAAAATGTGTTCTGTGGGGATGGAGAGCAGGTATAGGGTTCCACACAAAGCCTGATCTCTGCACACTCTAGGCAAAGCACCTTACCATGAGCCCAAACCCACTGCCCACCTGTCCACCCAGTGGTTTCATCAGAGGCAACCACTTTCCAATGGCGTAGAGCAGTGGGGATCCAGGCAAGATGGTGAGTATGCAAGATTTCTAAAAAAAAAAAAAAGCAAGACATCTCATGTTGGCTGGGTTTTTTACAGCTAGAATTGCAGCTTACTTGATCAAGGTGAGAGGAGGTGGTGGTGTAGTAGCAGAGGAGAACTGTCCACAGTGAGATGAGTATGCATTCAAGGTGTCAGGGGCACAGGAGTACACAGCAGAAGTTCCTGTGTCGGGATGCCTCTGGCCATACCTAACAGAAAACCCAATTTGGACAGGAATCAACAGTGGCTTGTTTATTGACCCACCTGACTGCAAGTCTGTGTGTAGGTCAGGCTTCAGAGCTAACTAAATCAAAGTGGGACTTGTTCTCCATTTCCCATGATTCCCTTGACTCTGCCTTTCTATGAAATAGATAGAATGTTCTAGTCCGCATCTCCAGACACAACATCCAAAGGAACAAGAAGGTATTCCCTTCTGTGATTCTGTTTAAAGAGCAAAGGGAATGTCCTAGAGCCCTGCCAATCAAACTCTTCTCAAACACTGGCTTAATGGGTCCACCATGAAAACTGATTGACCGAAAGAGCACCCCTGCTGACTGACTCGGACCAGAGAAGTTGAGTGGCGACCTGACCTGATGGTTGGAGATGTGGGGTCACTCTGAGTAGCTTAGACAAAACACTCTGCTTTAGATTGGAAGCCAGTCTTCAGCACCTCTTGGCTGTGATATCAGAGGAGAACCACAAAAACCACCAATGGGAATGTTACCTCTGCATATTGAGCTAAGAACTTTGCTAAGAGGATTGGATTTCTCTCTAGGTGCCAGTTGGGGGGGGTGATCAATTTAAGATTGTAAAAGCTATAACAAAGGACTTTTATTTATATTCATTTATTTCACTCTTCAAGTTCCTTTCCCATTACTACTTAGGATCTCAGAAGATGTCCAAGCACAGCTGCCTGGTTAACAATTCATACCTTTTCCCTCAAAGGCCTCTTCAAAGGAAGTTTAATAACATTTGAAAGAAGGTATGTCATTGGGACATGGGTAAAAATGTGAGAACCTACAGATAGTAGTCAGAAGAGATGACCACTGAGAATCCCAGGGTTGGAAATAGCACAGGAGAAGAAGAACATTTCAGGGAACTGCCGAACTCTGCTTAGAGAGATTGTCTTGGCTGTGTTCTCTGGACCAAAGCTACTGGGCCTTGTATTATCCTTTCTGATAATTTAATAATCAAAATGGCTGGAGACTGGTTTTTTAAAAAGTGAAAATGCTTTTCTGAGCCTTAGGGGTTTTCCCAGAAAGGTAAGTTGTTACCTAGACATTATTGGCAGGAACTGAAATCCAATAATACTGTGAATGTTTGAGAAATATTGGATTAACCAGTTTGCCCATTGGCTTGGACATCCCAATGGACTTGCAAATCTTATGACTACCCTGGTTTTTGTGGGACTTAGCTCAGTCCTGCTTGTCTTAGCTCAAAGGTGGGACTTAGCTCGGTCCTGCTTGTCTCCCGCAGAAGGATGCTTGTTTTTGTTATAAAATCCTGCTTAGCCTACCTGTGATAGTCACCTGGTTTCTCACTGAAACTGTGCTTTCCTGATTTACAAGTCTCTTCTGCATCTGAATAAAATTATCTTTGCCTTATCCTAGTCTTGCTAGATTGTAGTGGTTGATTGATTTTGTCAACTTGAGAAGTTTATAAGCTTAACTAAACTTGGCTCAGCAATTCTACACCCTAGGGTATAGAGGACCCACCCTAGGGTGGCTCATTGCCTGGATGACATTAAAGGGAAACCAGGAAGGATAGAGGGACTTCCATTCTTTGGAGGAGCGCCAGTCTTCACTTTCAGCTTGGACAACATCTCCTGGCATCTAGTACAGACTCTTTGGTTTCTGCTTGGATCCTTCAGCCTTCTGTCACAGACCCATCGGCCTCCTGATACAGCCTTGCATGGAACACTGCAGTGAGTTCCAGACCTTGGACTATATCCTTTGGTCTCCAGCGTGCAGACACCCTCTGCATGCTTCCTCATCCAACTCTGTGGCTGACCGTTGTATGCCCATCTTGCAATTTCTTACACATTTGCACATCTTGTGTTATACCTGTTTCTCTAGTAGAGCCCTGATGGATACACTTCTGAGTCTTAGTTTATACCTTTCCTCACCTGTGGGTCCTACCCAGCAGGTGTTTGTGTGTACCTTCTCTGCTCCACCCACCCCCTCGCTTCTTCCTTTTCTTTTTACTTAATTCTATCTCTTGGAAATCATGTCATCACAGCATAGGAAACCTTCTTTATTTAAATAAGTCCACTGGGATGAGGGAAAGAAGGAAAAAAGAAAGAAGGAAGGCAAAATATAAATATAAATATAAATATATATGAATGGCTGTGATAACTGTATTGCTGATGTCTGATGATGTATTAAAATGAATAACTAATGCTTACCACTTTTTATGTTCTGATTGATTTTGCATGCTTGTGTCTGGCGGTCTGAGCAACTGATTTGAAGGTAACAATATGCAATGGAATTACCGTGGTGAACTCCTACCATCTTGTCTAGTGAAACTCTGTTTTATCTCTAATGTTTTATCGAAGAATTATTTTCTTATTCTCTTTAATGGTCTGAGAAATCTTCCATTCTTACATCTGGTAATCTGAGCAACGTGGTTGAGGATAGCCATATGTAATGTTACAATTGCTGTTGACTCACATTATTTTGTCTTGAGACCGTGTATCATTTTGAATGTTCTTGCTTTGATTTGTTCATGTTCGTGATACTGGTATGCTGCTACTGTTCTTTTTTGTTTGTTTGCTTGTTTCTCATTTACTACTCTCTTTAAAATAAAATTTAAAAATAAATAAAGAAATAAATAAATAAGTCTAATTTTTCCAACCAGTTCCCTATTTAGGTTGTTTCCTGCCTTTTGCTATTAAGGACACTGTTCTATGAATAGCTCTATGTATACGTCACCTTCTAATTTTTGTCATGTATCTTTGGGAAAGATTTCTAGAAATGTGATTGCTGGATGTGTTCATATAATTTTGCAGATAATGTCAGATTCCCCCTAAAACATCCTACCATTTGATTAACCATATTAATGTCTAGCTCTCTTACATCATTAAACCAGAAACCTTATGTTTGGTTTATTGGTTCAGGTCTCATTGAAGAGAAATTTTATGGACAGCTGAAGATACTAGTTTCCATTACAGGTTGTTATTCAATGCATCTGTAAAATGGAGTGTTTATTAGTTGCATGGAGGAAGCCAGCTTGGCTACCAAGAGATCTCATGTGCAGTGTCCAGGATTGGCTCTCTCAGCACCATTAAACTGCTGCACTCTGAAATTATTCAGTGAAAACTTCATGTTGTCCTAAGAAGGAAGAATCCTGGTAAGAGCCTGCTGAGGGTGTGTACCTCACTCAAATCATATACAAAAGAAAAGCTCCTTCCTACCCAGGGCATTGAATTTCCTCCTGCATGAAGTCACTCTTTTTAGTCAAGGCTGGGACTCAGGCTCCTGTCTGCCTCGCATTGCTTCCAAGGTGAGTTGATGCAGGACCAGCACTTAGAAACTCAGGGAGGTTTTAATTCTCCTTCTCTGGGTTTTACAGAAACAAGCCAGCTGCTTGATATAGTTGGGTGCATGGTGAGGTCCCAAGATTGAACCCACAGACAAGGGAGTTTGGGCCCCATGGTCTACAGCATTGGGTAGCAAGTTACGGCTTCAAATTCCTGCAGGCTGATCACCTGCCAAAAACGCCTTCACAGGTGAATGCACCCTCAAACTGGGGCTTACACATGTTGGATATATGATCTGCCCTCTCAATGAGCCAGCCCAGCACTTAAAAAGGCTTGTGAAGGACTGTAGCAGTGGAAGAAAACAGGAACTTTGACCTCTCAGAGCCTGTGGATACCAGCAAGGGATCAGATGATTGAGTCCTTCAACAGCTTCCCTGAGGAATAAATGCTTTCACAGGTAAGCCTAGGAATAAAACAGGGTTCTCTGACACTAGACCACTGCTGGCTTCAGGGAAGTTTAAAGGAAAGATTGAACCTTTTAGAGAAATATGGTGTCATTTTAACAGAGTAAATTTCACACGAAAGCTGCAAAACTTACATGATGTATAGGAAGCACATGAAATAACCAGTGTGATGCTTTACTGAAGATGCCCCTCAGTCATTAAGGAGAAAGGTCACTGGAAAGATCCAGCATTTACAAATAAAGCTCAGAAGGGATACACATTTGGAAATCTGAACTGTTAACATCTTTGCAAAACATTGAGTATTATTTTCAAATTGATAACCAATGTACAAAAGTCAAAAAAGTCAAAACCAGGCTGAAAAGGTATTCAAGAAGATAGCTCATTTCTACCCTCACCCTTCCCCTAGGTTACCATTTGAATTAATTTCTTGTTTATTCTTCAGTGTTCCTTTAGGTGAATATAAACAGTTCTGTGTTATTTTCCCCGTGCTGAGCTGACACTAGCCCCAGTAGGCAGTGCCTGCAGCCTTTCTGGGAATATGGGAAAGGAAAGGAGAGCCTTGGCCAATATCAGTGACTTCAGCACAGCTCCTGTCCACACTCAGAGCTGGGGATATAGCTCAGCAGCACAAGCACCTGCCTGGCAAGCTCAAGGTCCTGAGTTTGATTCCCGGTACAAAAAAAAAAAAAAACTGTCCACACTCAGGCCCTGCTCAGCCTCACACAATATGGTCAGAGCCTCCAAGCCAAGGGCAGGAGAAGAAGGCTGGGACTGTGCTCGAAATCACTGGGTGATACTTGGATATCAAGTCACCTGCACAAGACAGAAACAAAAACCAGTTCTTCAAGCAAAGGAGGGAACCAGCTTCCCAGCCAAAGTCTAGTGTTCGGGGGAGGGTTAGAAACCTTTGGTCTACACATTTTGTAAAGCATTGGAATAAATAGTACAATTCTCCCCAATTCAGCCTTCTCAAAACCATCAGGTTCCAGAACCTATAGTTTTTTGGGGGTGGGAGCACTGCTGGGGATCCCAGGGTGTGTTGCACGCTGAGTGCGTGTGTACCAAGTGTGTGCTGTACTCCTGGAGCTATACTCCTAGAGCCAACAACTTTTGATGAGCATCTCTACTAGCAAAAGCAAAAAAAAAAAAAAAAAGAAAAGAAACTTCTGAGTCTGTACTCTCAATATCCCAATGCACTGTAAATCTATCAATACATTTTATCTACACCTTTACACATACAAATAGGTATCTTATTCATGAGTAGCAGGGAATAGTACCATACTCTATATCATGCACATTAGAAAACAGACACAGAAATGAAGCATGTGTATGAAGGGAGAGAGATGGATACAGAAGATGTCTCCATATGTACTCAGACTGACTTTCCTCACCACAGCGGGTCTTGTCCTTAACTCCTGGGTTGTGGAGGCCTCTCTCTTTGGGAACCACGACCCCAACCCCCCAGGGGCCACAGCTCCACTCCCTTGAGCAACCGACCTAGCTGGAGTCTAGGTTGGTTGGGACGCTTGTCTTCTCAGGCATGTCTTCATGGCCAATGCCAAACTTTTAGTGGGGAGAGGGAAATGGAAAAGGACTGTTTATTGAGCACCTGTAATGGGCCAGAGACATCATCAGACCATTTTGCCTCAGACACAGAGATCATCTGTTGTGCAAACCTGGGGGACTGGAGTAGTGTGACCTGGTCCCTAACCTGCTCTTGGGAGTCAGGAAGCTGGGAACTGAGCTTGGAGTCCTGAACAAGGACATACTCTTTTATTTGGTTAGTTTTTTTTGTCGTTGTTGTTATAGTTGGTTTGTTTAAGATTTTTTTAAAAAGGATTGTTTTGCTCTATTTTTAATTTAGTGAGTTTTGAGCAACATGTTTCTCTTTCTTGGTCTCATGGGAAACTTGCGCAGAACTACTTCCAGGTTGATTTGTTGGGCATATCTGTTGAACACAGGATTTCTCAGCATGAGCATTACTGGTATTTGGCCTGGATTGTTTCTATTGAGAAGGGGTTGTTTTGAGCATTGCAGGATGGTTGAGTACCATCTTTGGTTCTTACTACTAGGTACCAGTAATACTCCCTGTGGTGGATTAACTAATGGTCAACTTGTAACACCCAGGTGAACTGAACCAGCATGGTGCTGGGTATGGAGGGCCCACCGAGGACTGTTGCCAACAGCACAGAAGAACTGGAGGGCATGATAGTGTGCTGTTGATTCTCCTGGAGAAACTTGTTGTGCTGGTTTTCCCAATATGAACTCAGCTGTTCTCATTGTCAGACAACCTTGGAACCTTGCTGTTGCTGAGAATGACTGAGGTTCTTTTTGGGAGAGCTCTGGTCCTTACCTTGAGTGTCATTTGCTGGCTCCAGTGCAGATCCCTCAGGCTGGCACAGATCCTTCCCCCCACTCTGCAGATTTTCTAGCTTCCACCTCTGACTTTTGGCCCGTCCCAGGGCAGATCCTTGATACAGACTTGCATGAGACATTGTCATGGGCTCTAGGCCTCTAGCTGGATTTGTGGAGGATATTGCCTTGGGCCCTAGATCTTCAGCCAAATTCCGTGGGTCTCTAGTGTGTGGACAGATCTCCTGCACTCTTCTGCACTTGACATTTTAGATGAACATTATAAAATAACCCTATAAATTATGTGTCCTGTGTTAAATCTATTCCCTTGTAAACTCTGACTACAACACTTCCCCAAGCCATAACAACGACAAATGTCTCCGGACATTGGCAAACTGCCTCTGGATGAGAACTATTGATAGAAAAATCACAGCTTCACAGTTGAGTGGACATTTTTCAGATAGCTTCTCCAATTATTGTCTGATGTCGAGCCCAGCACAACAGTTAGTGTCCTACATTTCCAATGTGGAGTCCTCCATTTCTCAAGAAGCATTTATACTAGCTATTCAGACTGGTGACCACCACTACCACCTCCCTGCATGTTGCTGTAGCCCAACTCAGCTGCCAGTTCTATGTGCATCTCAGTTCATAATGCGCCTGGCAGATAGTCTTTGGGGAAATTTGATGCTGTTGCAGTAGAGCCCAAGCCTCCTGAGGGGTCCCGTGAATCCCTTGGGCCTGCAGTCCCTCTCTGTGGCTCCCTGTCTTTCTCCAGGGATTCACACATTCTGCTCCACCATCCCCCCTGCCCCCGAGATGACATGTTTTTGTCTGGCTTATTTCTTGTTCTGGATTTTCCCAAGCTTTCTTCTTCCTGGGATACCATCTTTTACCTTTTTTCACCAGCTAAGCCTCTCTTTGTCATTCAGGTGCACCTCAGACTTGAGCAAACCTCTCTCCAGCCTGTGAAGCCCCAGGTCATACTTGGGCCCTCATGCTACACGTGCTTATGCTTGTCTAATTGTCTGAAGCCCTCCAGGAATGCGGCTTCATGAGGACATAGGCTAGATGGCCTTGTTACCTCTGTGTCCTCAGCCTCAGCAGGTCTCTGTACATATCTGCTGAATATGTACACACACAGCACAATGCATACAGTAAGCATTGCTCCCCCAAGGTTAGGAAAGGTTTCGTTCATAGGGTTAAGTTCACAGACTCTGGAGTCAGGCTGTCTCAATACATCGCTGAGCTCTGTGCTTTCCAGCTAGGTGCCCTTGGCCAATTACTTCCCTTTCTATCCTACCATCTCTTCCTCTTGGGTATGGGCTGGTAATAGCAGTATTCACATCAAGGGGTATGAGTTGATATATACTTTGTGCTTAAAACAGTCCCTGGTCCACAGTCATCCCTATCTATGACCTTGCTGTTGCATAACCAAATGCACAATAGAGCTTACCCTCAAGGAAAGGACAAGAGCTTTGAGTTGAGTGGGGACCACAGACAATGAAGAAGCTGAGGAGAGAGAGGCAAGATAGGCTGGGGGTCCTCCTGACAGAGAAGAGAAAACCCAAAGCCTGGAATTCTCAGAAATAATATCAGGCCCTCAGAGAGTGGGGCTGAAGTGGGTGGGACTGTTTCAGAGACTCATTCATTTTATAAGAATGTATGGTAGGTTATTAATTTGTGTGCAAAAACTCTTTTCCATCCTCCTTTCTTTGGCTTTGTCTTCCTAAGGCTCACATGAGTGAATATCCCACGCATCTAAAGACCTAACCACGCATGTGTGAGTTCCAACTCTGACTCATTGACAAGTCCTTAGAAAAGAGGGTTATATAAAACCATCTGATGATAAAGTGTGATAGAAAACCATGTCTATTTCATCTTGTTATCAAGCATTCAGTTGAAATGGAAATTTAAATCTGAAATGCCTGAAAGCTTTTCTAGCTATCTTGAATCATAAATTATTATGTCAACACCTGAATTCTTCATGTCTCTTTTCAGTTTGCATCCAGAGTCATACAGAATCACTTGCTATGGCATCAGGTCTAGGCTTTCCTGTCTAGAGGGGAAATTACTTCAAACTTCTGAGCAAGGGTTATCACAGGCTGGGGCAAAACCAAGGACAGGAGCGTTATCTTGGTTCCGTGTCCATCAACTCACATTGACCCCTGTAACCTATGTCATTGTGGGTGGTTTGAGTTCACCCAGGCACAAATGCAAGAAAAACAACCTGGCTACTTGGCAGCTGTTGAGTTCATTTGCTTAAACAACTCAGTCACTTGGGCGGGTAGGCAGGCAGGCGGCAAACACTGGCTGATACCTGTGCTAGGTGCTCCGGACAAGGACAGGGCAAAGTTAGCCTGTTGTAGGGGCTCTGCAGGTCACCAGCTACCTGAGACATCTGAGCCATCCAATGGGCTCCCAGCTCTGTCACTTTCCAGAGTTGTTTGGTTTCTCTGTTCCTCAGTCTGCTCATCTATAAAATAAAGATAGTCATTTTAGTTACGTACCTCATAAGATCTGAAATCCTGGAATGATACAACCTGCACACAGAGTTGTGTTGCTAAGTACTTACCACACATCAGTAATATTATGGTCTCAGCTTTGGAGTTCATGAGCGTATAGTAGAATCATATCAGGGGAGAGAACTGATTAGGAAAAACTCTCAATGGGCATTTTTGGTTCTGGGACAATAGCTCTCAGGAGATAGGACCAATAAATTGTTTTGCATACTAAATGAACAGCGATTTGGGGGTTCGGTGTGAGCAAAGTAGGAGGGAGAATTCTGGGTGAGCTAGAGAGGGAGAACATGAAGGAATGCTGGTCTAAGCAGAGACCACCTTAAATCCCTTCCCCTTGCTGTACTTTTACAGCTGCAGATGCATCTTCTTGGGTCGGTAAGGTGCAGTAAGCACAGCTACACCCTCTAATTCTCAATCATTGTTTAGCCGTGCTCTTGACAAATGATAGGCAGCTCCTTGTACATCCTCAAGTCCAGCCCCAGGCAGATAGGCACAGCTCCTTCGTGCTGAACTCCCTACAAAGTCTTGCTGTGACTTTTTCCTTCCGCAGGTCCCCCACCCTTTATGCTCATGGTGCTATAACGACCTTTTAGCTTGTCTGATTGTTAATTTGATCTCCGGTGCCAGAGTGGTTCTTTTCAGGTCTGCTCTGCAATAAGCCTGTCCTGCTTAGCTTGTGCCTCTGCTTCTTTCCTTTTGTCCTAACAGAACATACATTGGGAAAAGAATAGCTTAAAGCTCTTAAAAATCTGTATGTCTTATATTCAACTTGAAGGCATTTCCCCCAGGCAACCCAGGGGGCTCTGGCGACAGCCATACTGGAACCCACCAGCCATCATTAACCTTAGATATTTACTATACCTCTTTCAGGCTGTGGAGCTATACTTCATGGGTGGTGAGAGCAGTCTTATATATCTCACAAGTAGGCCCAACGCATCTGGGCTTGGCTATAAATTATGTTCTAAGCATGCCCACTGCCTTCTGTGAGGAGGTTATGCTTGAAAAGTCATGAAAAAGAGGCTGAGTTCATCTAGGCTACGATAAAGAGAAGAGAGTAGCAGGTAGAGATGGGTTGGGGTGGGGCAGACACAAGTGTCAGAGCAGAGGGGAGCAGGCCTCAGGCGTGAGGGAGTTGGAGAGGAGCTGGGCTGCCCTCTGCTCTCAGAATGGGGCTTCCAGCCCCAACTCATATCATTAAGGAGACCTGGAAAATGGGTCAACCAATTAGTATACGGCTTACACTGATAGTATTTGAAGGTAAAATTGATATCGACTGAAATATAAAAATTCAATCAGCCCCGAGTGCCCTATAATCCTTTACCAGCAATTCCTGCCCCCTATTCCCTGTCTTCAACTAACCAATGCTGGCTTTGACCTGGAAATGAAGCCTGGGTTATTTTTCTGTTACTGTAACACATACCTGGGATAAATCAATTTATGCAAAGACAAAAGTTATATTTTGACTCACATTTTAGAGGTTTCAGCTCATGCTTGATCACACCTACCCCTCTGGGCTGGTGTCAAGGTGGTGCATGATGGCAGAAGTCATCATGGAATAAAACCACTCAACTCATGGCCAGAAGGTGAAAAGAGAAAGAGGGAGAGAACAAGCCCCACAGACCCCTCTGGGGTACCTCTCTAATGTCCTGAACATCTTCTACTAGGCCCACCTCCTGCACTTTCTAGAGCCACTTAATAGCGCCAAGCTGGTACCAACCCTTTATTTTAATACATAGGGCTTTTGGGGACATTTCGGACCCAAACTTTAGTGGTGTCACTTAAGTGGAACCCTATAGTAGGGAACACTATGAATCTTGTTTCTTCCATTTTTCTCACAATTCACTTGATAATCACCCATCTTTTAGATGTGCCAGCAGCTTATTAATTATTATTATTGTTGTTATTGAGGAATATTCCTTTATATGGATATACAACTGTTTGTTTATCTGTTTCTCAGTCTTAGACCATGTTATGGTTGATACATGTGTCAACTTGGGGAGTGTAGAGGTTTGGCTGAGGGACTCAGCAGGAAGCCAGGGTGCTTGCTTTGTATACATCCTGAGCCTGTGGAAGAGGAGGGCATGGAGATTATGTGAGTGCTACATGCCCCCTGGGTTGGGGGAGCCTGTTTACAATGTAAGGGAGGTAGAAAGAGGCTGCTTGCTTGCCATTCCTCCCTTTTGCTGGTTGCTTTTGCTGTGTTCTGCTGCCATGAAGTTTGCCCTCTGCCGTGTGCCACTCTGCCTCAGAACCAGCCAAGTATGGACTGAAACCTCCACAAACTGTAAGCTAAATAAACCTTTCCTTCTTTCATTTTGGGCATTGGGTATTTTGTCTCAGCAGTGTGAGAAAAGTAACCAAGACAGGCCATATAAGTTGTTTTCATTAGCTGTATTTTTTTAGACATCAATATATTTGTGTATATTTGATAACTCAATATACTTGTGTATTTCTCAAGAAATACACAGAGGCTTCATTTAAAGTAATTACTGAGAAACAAATTCAAGATCAAGGGTTTTTAATTTATTCTAAGCTATGGCCATTGCTAGTCTGAAAATGTTTTTAGGTCATAAAACAAAATGCCTAGAATCTCAAAAATGTCAATTATATTGAATATAGCTACTAAATATTAAGAAATATGTGAAGCAGTAATATAAAGTATCACTGCTTCTTAATGATTGCATTAAATAAAATCAATGATCACATAAAATAAAATAAAATAAAATAAAATAAAAAAGATGTAGTTCTAATAACTACTGAAATTTCCAAGTAGTAAATAACATTTGGAGATACTTATATGTGTAATGACACATTAAAATATCTGTGATTTTATTTGGGAACAAAGTTACAGATGCATTTATTATTATTTTGACTTATTATCCATATTTATAGTGGAAAGAAATACTAATTTTTAGTTTAAGAATTATGAGTATAAAATATGATTTTTTCCTTCTGAACCTCCTAGAGAAAAAGATTCTATTGCTATATTTATTTATTTATTTATTTTTTTGGTCTTTTTGAGACAGGGTCTTGCTATGCAGTTCAGGCTGGACTTGAGCTCAATTTGTAGCCCAGGCTGGCATTGAACTCACAACGACCCTCCTGCCTCTGCCTCCTGAGTGCTGGGATTACAGGCATGTGCCATCACACCCAGCCTATCCATGTATTCTTTGGGATCTTTGTTTGCTTTCCTAGTATTAGTAGATCAAGTTTATTTTGTTGCTCTAGCCTTGTAAAGGGGATTGCGTCCTTCCTGTGATACCTCAGAGATAGAATCCAGTTCCTTTGCTGACTCACGTCTATGCACAACCCACCCATCTGAGGCAGGTACATAATCCCTATTTATTTCTTGGACTTCAGAAACTTCTCAGCTTACAACAGTCTAGCAATTGTGCCTTCAAATCTGATGCAAGTAAATTTGAGCAAAGCCCCCTAAGCTCTCTAATAGGTGAACCATCCAACTTTATCCCGACTGAGATCGGCTCCCTGAATTTCCAGTAGCATGCACACACTTAAAGCAAACATGAAAAAAAAAAAAAGGCAAGAAGAGTTTAGCTAGAGGTAGAGAAATACAACTGATATTTTATGTGCTGAGAGTTTCTATTGAAACATAAGCCAGTTTGATTCTGGGAAAATTCAACTTCCTGGTTTGAAGACAGGCTTAGAAAACAGCTTTCCAATTTTACATATATCAAGTACTTCTGGACTCACCCAACAGGATTTTTATTCAGATGTAATGAACCTAAGTACAACAACAGAGACACACAGACCGACAATGCCTTAAAAACTACTTATATTTTTAAGGAGAAGCAGATACATCCAAATAAACACAATATTTTATTGAGGTTGAAATATATTTCTTTCCCAGTTTTCTTGTTCCTCCAAAACAACTTTCCCATTTTCTGTCACATATTTTCAATTGCTTTTAGATCTACCAAGAAGTGCTTTGTTCAGTTCCTCACTATAAAAATCAATATGGTCAGAATGTATCTTAATTACATCTTCTTCCACACTGGGTAATGTCAGGGAAATGTCAAAGCACCAGAAGAAAAAATTTCTCACTTGATGTTAAATGCCTTAAAATGTTTTAACGGGTGTAGAGCTTTTGTTTCTGACACAGATATAGAACTAGAAGTGCAGGTTCTCCTTGGAATGGTGGCTTATTGGCTGAAATTCCTGTCAAGGCATAGGTGTTTGTTGTTCCCAGCAGCCTTCCCAAATCTGGAGGAGTATGTGATATTACTACAGAACCTGTGGGAGGGACACCAGGGCCCTGAGACTAAGTAGCTGAAAAATAACTCGTGGAGGTAAGGACTAGATATCTTTAATCCTGACATACTTTCCTTCTAATTCATATGCACAGTTGGGTCTAGGCACCACTGCCTTTGAGCACTAAAATTCTGATGAAGAGTGCCTTTTCTCTGTATGTCCAGAGTTTATGGATTTTGTTTATTTATAGACTCTTTTGTTTATTTATAGACTTTGTGTATTCTTATTTGGTTCCAGTAAATTTTGAGGTCTTCTGTATGAAGGTTACCACCCACTAATACATGCAGTTTGGTAAACTGAGGAAGGAGGTGTTAAGAGATTCATCCAAAAATGCTTACGTACTAAGTGCAAATAGGTGAGGGAGAAGGGAGGGTTGGGTTTGTTCTCGCCTTACTTTGAATTTTGTGAAGAAGCAATCCCTTGTGTTAAACATGATGGAAGTCATCTGTAAAATTTGGGGACATAAATAGGAAATGAAAATTTAGAAAGGCTCTCTTTCATTTACCAATGTAGTCAGTAGAGAACCTTCTGGAAGGGTGCAGTGCTGACCATCAAGCATGTGAATCCTTTTTTTTCTTTTCTTCTTTCTCTCTTTGGTGAGGGAAGATGCTCTCTAGCACTCTATAGAATAGGAGAGTTTTTGCTCTGAAGGTTAGAGGTAAATCCAGCCTTCACTAAGGGCAGCAGGGTGGCCTGTGGTGTTGGACAAGGTCTGATTCTGAGGCTCTCAGGGCAGCCATGCTCCCCAGGAAGACCTGGGCATGCAAACATGTAGAAACTGTCCCTGAGGGCTGTGATGTGGATGGCAATGGGGTAAGAGGAGGAAGGTGGCATTGGGGAGGTGACTTTCCCATGGTATCAGGTATTTAGTTGATGTTACAATGTGACCTATGTGGACACGGGGCAGAGGGCATCAGCCAGGGGCTGGATGACACTGTAGGACAGTGATGGAGGACAGTGAAGTAGGACACGGAGATCAGGGAGGGAGTAAGAAATAACACCAGGTCATGGAGAGTTTCAAGCTTTGTGACAGGGATGTGCTTAGCACATACAAGGTCTTAGAGTCAATCCCCAATATCAGAAAACAAACAATGAAAATGCTCAAGCTCCTGAATTAACACCAACTCTGGAGATAAACATGGAAACTAGGGAAAGAGGGGGGATGTTGCTGCCGTGGTGCTGTCTAGAGGTGAAGGTGGCTTGGATCCATCACATGATGAAGGTGAATCAACTCATTCTCTAGTTGCAGTGTAGATAATGAAGTGCCATGGGGTTCATACAACTAACTTGGTCTCTGTTAACCTGCAAACCCTGACTGCTACACCTTTTCAGATGATAATAGCAAGCGGTGATGTTTAGAGGGCATTTACTCCGTGCCGGACTTCCTAGTTGTGTTCTCTCAACTCACAAAGAACACTCTGTGGACCCCGAACCTTTGCTCCTAGAGAAAATACCGGTTAGGTACCTGGGAGCTTTCCTAATAGTTTTGTGAATTAATCAGTGCATAAACTTGTTTGTGTTTCTGTTTGAAAAACAGAAATTATATATTAAATATCATGCATTTATTTACTATGTACTGTTGACTCATTGTGCTGACCTTATGAGCAACACCACTACTAACTCAGGTTTGACCAAAGCTTATCTAGCATGTGTTTTTCCTGTGACAGGCACATTGCAGCATTCTTGTACTCTGAGACACCGGACAGTGCATCAGCAACGGGCGGAGGGGCCATCTGCACAAGATGCCACCAACAAAATGCACAAAAATATGAAAAACAAGATTCCAAATACACCGGGAAAAGGACAGCTGCTTGTAGCCTCAGAGCACCGGGAAGACAGTGTCACCTTGTCCTGCAGCTGGGCGTGTGTGTACTGGTCCACTTTAAGTTCTCATGCTGTGCATGTTTATGTACCACAAAAGCAATTTCGGTCTTGACTGTGGGGTTGCAGATATGCACCCATGTAAAATAGGGCTGTAAATGTATACAATGCAAATGTGCCCAAATGAAAATGTGTTTGCAAGTAGGTGGACCTGGGAATAGTGAGGACTGGCTATACTTGACACGCCTTGACTCCTAATTTCCCTGCCAGACAAACACTGACAGCCTGTCCTGGGGAGGAGGACACTGGCCCAGAGGGGTTCAGTGACTTGGCCCAGGTTGCACAGCTGTTAAGAAGGAAGTCCAGTGTCCCCCCCGCCACCGCCGAACCTCTCTTGTTGGCTTTTCTGTATGCTGGGAGTGCCAGGCACCCTGGGGGCCTCCATGTTACTCAGTGCTTTCCAGATTTCCCAGCCAAGATACCCTTGACAGTGGGGTCTTTCCAGAATGCCTTTTTATTATTTTTAAGGCAATGATACACTGATACCTCTTATTGTCACTGTTAACCAGCCAAAGACGGGACCTCAAATTTCACGGCTACCAGTCAGTCCCTCTTTCAAAAACAAATAAATAAACAAGAAGAAGGCCGGCTGGGGACAGGGGTGGTGTTGGGGTGGCAGCCTCATGAGCCTGCGCACAGAGCAGAGAGAGTCTCGGGCCAGAGTACTCCTCCGACTGTGGCAGGCAGATCTTACTGATGTAGAGGGTTGTTATTAAGATTGTTATTTTACTCAAGGCCTGAAAGGCATTAGGCCATCCTCCTGGGAAATAGTTTAGAAAAAGAAGTTACAGTGCAGAGTCCATTTTCTACAACTCATTGGTAGTTTAATGCAATTCAACTCCATGTCATCGTACGCTTTGACATTCCCTGTCCGCACTGCGGGATGCGTGAGGAAGGTTAACTCCTGAAAAGGGGTTATGATGTGTGAAGAGCTCTCTTTCTAAGGGTAAAATGCAAAGTATTTTCTTCACAGGAGGATCCTAGACAAAAGAGTCTCTGAAGCACTTTCCAGTTTTAGCATTCTGTGAGAGTGGGAGGTGTCTATCGAGGACTTGCCTTGTGGGTCGCATGTGTTGTTGTGCAGATCACACCTGGTTGGCAGGTGGCAGGTGGCAAAGTTATAATCCTACCCCTGCGGTCAAGGAACCTGGGGAAATTCCTGGCACCCACGACCATAGCTGCAATTCCTTTGCCCTTCAGAGCTGAGGTCAATCTGTTGCCTACTCTTCTGTTCACTCCGTCAGCAAGGGTGCTGCTCCCCGTGGTTCCCCTAAAAACCAACTTTAATTCTTTCTAATTAAAAAATGTATCATTTACATGTTTGTAGTACATAATAGTAGTATTTGCTCGGGAGGGATTGGTAATATACATACTGCAGTTTGGTCATTTTTACTTCACTTATCCCTCCCCTTTCCTACAGATTCCTTCCCTGCCTCTGCAAAGTCTACCTCCCTGTTTCCTATCATCTTGCTTTGATTTTGCCTTTCAAATTATTTATTCTTTGAATTTCTTATATAAGAGGAACCATGTAATCTCTAACCTGCTGTGTCTGATTTATTTCACTTAGCATTATGGTCTCTATGTGCATCCATTTTCCTACAAATGACTCAAATTTATCCTTCTTTCTAGCTAAGTAATACTCCACTGGGTTATATACCAGATTTTCTTTATCTATTTATCTGCTGATGGACATATAGGCTGCTTCTGAGGCTCAGCTATTGTGAGTTGCACTGCTATAAACACAGGCATGTATGTATTACTGTAATATGATGTCTTTAACTCCTTCATGAAGCATGTACTCAGAGGAGGTACAGCTGGGTCAAATGGAATTTCTATTTTTAGGGTTTTTTAAATTTTTAATTTTATTATTATTATTATTTTGGTACCAGGAATTGAACTCAGGACCTTGTGCTTGCCAGGCAAGCACTTGTGCCACTGAGCTACATCCCCGGGCCATAGATTTTTTTTCATGGTGGTCTTAAGTCCCCTTCCTCTCCTCTCCTTCCTCCCTCCCTCCATCTCTTGGTTCCCTTCCCATTGTAAAACATGTGCCAGGCATATCGGGTTCCTTTTTCTCTTTTTTCCCTTCATCTCTTCCATCCTTTTTTGTTTTTTCTTTTCAACCAGGAGATTGTTTTCTTGGTTCATCTGAAATGAGAAAAAAAAAAACTATTGATAACTGAAACTTGAGACTTGAGTATCTTTTGCTTTTAAATTAAGCATTTTGTCTTCATGAATACAACTTTGCCTTCTACCTACCTCTTTTGCTGTGTCTAATGTACTCTGGATTACAAAATCTGCTAACAGTTCAGGATGAATTTAAAGTAAAGTCATGGACTCTAGTTTAGAGTCCAAATTCTTCTTTGAGGAGAACACTTATACTTTTAAGGGGTAAACTCAAATATATTTTGGTAGTGTTGTTCTGAGAGACTTTGCTTGCTCTTTTTTCTCCAAATATATGATGTTAGATCACAGAAGACAGAATTTAAGTGATGAATGAACTCCAGAGTCATCTGACTTAAGGTGATATCTCACCAAGGGAAAGGAGTTCTCAAGGTCACGGACTCATGGACACACACGTCCCAAGGACACTGTGTAAGCCAAGCCAAGGTGCTGGCCACTGTAGGTCATGCTTAGAAGCTTCAATCTCTTTTGATCTGTTCAGCTTGAGCACAACAAAATTAGAGAAGAAAACTCCAAATGATGGTGGAGTAGTCCACCACAAAATCATGAGCTAAACCATTTCATTTGAAGTGGACTAATAAGTAAATCAATAAATAATGTCAAGCATTTGCCCCCAAGTGTTTAAGAAATATGTTTCAAATTATCAGTGGCAATAATAACTTAACATAATGTGATCCTAACATATATGGGCCTATGGGATATAATTAAGGATCTTTGAAGTAAATTGTAACTCATAGTATCGGTGAAGTGGAGCACGGGACAGGACACAGAGTGAACCTATCAGAAGTTCTGTCATTTGGTTAGCTTTTTCCTTTCTGATTCATGCTGCCTCCTTTACAAACACTTAATACTCAAATATTTGCCTTTGTTTGGAGCAAGGTGCAAGACTGTGCAGAACATATAAAAGAAAACAGAAAATTACCTTACTTAGCTAGAGGAGTTCTTGCTGGCATGGTTGTGTAATTCATTGTCCACACTGGAACACTTTCGAGAGTAACAGGGCGCTCTATAATCACGCTGCTAAGACAATGGGCATAATTTCTGGGACTGCCACAGGTCAAGTGGGACAAGGGGCCATCCTAATCCTCTGTGACTTTTGCAGTTCTTAGGACACGGTCCTGTCATGGTGATAGGTCTGTGTTCAGGAACAACACTAACAAGGAGATCATGATGTCAGCCGTGACAGAAGTTTGTGCAAAGCATGACACATCTGATTTGAAACTCACAGTGTTCTGGATGAAAAAGCGGAATAAAGGTTACATGGTTTCCACACAGAGAGGGGATTTAAATCAGGTAATCTGGCCCAAGAATCCACCATTCAGCTATGATGGTCAAGTGTCAGTTCTGAGTAATGTTCCCATTGACGTGATTTATGTGTAAATGTGCTCCAAAACCTACCGATTAGCTAACTTTGCAGTCTGTGCCTCCTAGCTTTGATGTGTTCTGTGCCAACATCTTTCTTTAACTGAAATATAGCTTAACAAGTAACTGTGCAAACTAGAAAGTGGGTTTGGAGCCACTTGTAGGTGAAAAGGATCAGGTGTTTGAAGAAAAATCAGTGCAGGGACTTCTGCTCAACTATAAATGCATCCTGTGACCTGAATGATATAGATACATTCTATCCCAAGGGCTTTTCGAGAGAAGCAGTCACCTGCCAGAGAGAAAGGGGATCTTTGTGGAAGCAAATCTATTCATTCTGGAAAAACAACAAAACCAACAAACCCTTACATATAAGCCCTGGAGGTTTGCTTTGTAATCATAATTACCCCTGTATGGTGACCTCTCATAAGAATGGTAGGGGAGTTCTACAATCATTAAAATTATAATTATTAAAGCCTACTTAATTAGCAAGACGTTTGCCTCTTGTGCCCACCCTTAAAGTTGTCACCTCTGTTTAACCCTCTGTGGCATTTAAATAGCTAATCTGGTGCTGGTGGCTGCGTTCACAGTGTGCAGATCTCCCGGTGACTTCACAGTGACCTTCACGACTTTGGTATTTCCTTTTGTGTTCCTTTGTGTGAACTAACTTGGCCCTTGGTAATAATTAAAAGTATTTGATGAAGTGCTCACCAAAGTCAGTGGATAAGAATTTCTGTGAGCAGCGTGTCTTGTGACATTAGCTTGTCCACCAAAGTATAAGACTAACAGGCAAGTATTTATAAAACTAGTTTGGATCGACACATGTGTCTATGAAGGCACGGTGTAGTCATTCATTCAGCAAATATTTAATGGACTCCTATGATGCGGCTGGTCCTGTTCTAGGCAGGTAAACAAAACCCCCACTTTCATGGAACTACCGTCTTATTGGGGTAGCAGAAGAAAACAGAAAGTAAGTCAGACATAGATACCTTCTATGGGGGAAAATAAGGCAGAGGAGGATGCCACAGAACATAATTTAAAACAGGGTGCCTAGAGAAAACAGCTTAATAAGAGACCCCCCTGAGATAAAGAGGTAAACCAGAAGGGTATAGCCAGCATCCCAGGTAGAAGAATGCCCATCAAGTTCTAGGAACAGCAGGCAAGTGACTGTACTAGGAGCCGGGGATGTACCTTGGCTCCCCGTTACCTGTGGGGGCAGATTCCAAGCCCCCAGTGGGTAAGTGTAACTGTGGGTAGTACCAAACCGTAACAGGTGCTACGTTTTTGCTATAAATGTTTGCACCTGTATAGTTTCTCTACGATAAAGTGTAACTATGAAGCACTGCACATTTCAACAGAAGGTGCCTCCATTGACAGTCCAGCTGCTAAGTGACTCATGAGTGGGCAGCATCTAAAGTGTGGACACCCTGGACAAAGGGATAGTTCATTTCCTGGGAAGGACAGAGCAGAATGACTCCAGATTTCACCATCGTACTCAGAAGATCATGCAATTTAAAACATGCAAATTGTTTATTTCTGGAATTTCTACATAATATTTCCTGACTGCCAGTGATTGAAGTTAACTAAAACCACAGAAAATGAAATTTCAGATAATGAGGATGACTGTGGTAGGGAATGAGGACAGGAAGAGGTTAGGGTTGTAAGATTTTATATGACCTCATGCTTTATGAATAAGGACCTTTTCCCCCTTTTTGGTATGCCAGGGTAGACGTAAAAATATTTCCCGTATAAAAGTGCTCCGGTCAGACTCGTGATTTTGAAGGTGGCTCAGCTGGATGTGGGTGGAAAACAGAACACAGAAGGCCCAGGGCGAAAGCAGGAGCCAGTGAGGAAGCGGTGCAGCGGCAGCGGCAGGAGCATGGCATCGATGGAGACACAGAAAGGAAGTCAGATTCCGGATATACTTTATTTATTTATTTTTTTATGAAGGGGAGGAAGTGACTCAAAGTAGCAGAGTTTGTGTTGACGTGACAGAACTATAAAATGCCTGCTGATTCTACTTTTAAGTGAATTTGTCTTCCATTTTATAAGGAACTTAATGCAAGTCACTGAGTGTTGTTTACTACTGAGATCTGCATAACACTTGTAATAGCTAATGTTAATGGAGTTTAAAGGAATTGTTACCTTTAAACTCCAGGTTTAAAGACACTTTGGTCTTGGTTATTTCACCCGACACAAAGTCCGCTATTGAACTAAATACTGTGTGTGAGTTCTGTCATGGTTTGGGGTTTTGTAAAGGAGGATAATACAGGACACATATTTTATAAGGTTATTTGTAATAGTCACCCAAAGAATCATATACAAGAGAGTGCAGGAAATCTGTCCACACACTACAAGGCCAGAGAATCCAGCTGAGGGCGACTGCAAAGCAATGTCCTGCATGAGTTCAGCTGAAGACCTAGAGCTCATGACAACGTCTCATGCAGGCCTGTTCCATGAATCTGCGCTGGGAAAGCCCAAAGGTCAGCGATGGGAGCTAGGAAGTCTTTGCCAGTGGGATGAAGGATCTGTGCTAGCAGGCTGAGGGATCTGCACTGGAGCCAGGAAGCGACGTTCGAAATAAGAACAGAAGCTCCCTGGAAAAGTACCACAGCCATCCTCAGCAACAGTGAGATCCCGAGCTCCCCCAACGATGAAGACAGCTGAATTCCCATCGGGAAAGCCAACGCAGCAAGCTTCTCCAGGAGAGTGGCAGCGCACCATCTTCCCCTCCGGAGCCAGGAAGTGATGCTCAAAGTGGGGACCAGAGCTCCCCCAAAGTGAACCAGGGCTATTCTCAGTGCCAACAAGGTCTTGAACTCCTTGGAAGACGACGAAAACAGCTGAGTTCATCAGGAAAGCCAGCATGACGAGCTCCTCAGAAGAACCAACAGCTCCTGACAGCTTCTGTGAGCTCCCAGTACCTAACTCCTTCTCCAGTTCTGCCTGTTACGCTGCTGGCAGCAGTCCCCAGGTGGGCCTCCCACACCCAGCACCCTGCTTTGTCAGTTCAGCTGAGTGTTATAAATTGACCAACAGTTGTCAATCTACCACAAACTCCACTTCAAAATAATTAAAATAGCAGTTGCAAAGAACCTGTGGTCTATGAAGAATTAGGATGCTGTCTCTGAGCTCAATATCAAAGTGATTCTGAGTGATTTTTTTTGGCTAATATCAGCATCAAGTTGGAAATTCTTTTTATTGTATTTTAAAAAGTGGAGGTTGGGAGTGGTAGTGCACGCCTATAATCCCAGCACTGGGGAGGCTGAGGCAGGAGGATCATTGAGAGTTCAAGACCAGCCTGGGCTACAAAGTGGGCTCAAGGCCAGCCTGGACTGCACAGTGAGACCCTGTCTCAAAAAGAAAAAAAAAAGTGGAGAAAATAATATTGGATTTAACTGGCAGGTTGGAAGTGGGGTCTGAGAAAAAAAGGGCGTTAGTGTGTATGTTAGCACACACTGACACACAGGTCCATATAAAGCTTACTATTATACGACAGTATTTGTTTTCATTGGTTACTTTTAATTTTTGCTCTCCAGCAGAGCTCTATAAGGGGAGGGACTTCTCCAGTCTTGTTCATAGCTGTGTTCTCAGTGTCTAGAGCAATTGGTCTCTTTCTCTACTCTCATCATCATTAGTACTGTTATTAGTAGTAGTAGTAACAGGAATTGAACTCAGGACCTCACGCTTGCCAGGAAGGTGCTATGCCACTGAGCTATGTCCGTGGCCCTCCTCTCTCTCAAAAGGAAGCCAATGTTCAGCTGTGGGTGACGTGATCACGAAAGTTGTGAAGACCTCTGCCATTTCCTGTCTTTCATATTTTCAGTGTTGAGTTTGTATTCATTTTAAAATAAACTCAAGCTACATAAAATAAAGAAGTTTTGCACAATTATATAATATAAAAATCTAAAAATGCTTACTAAGACTGCCATTAAAAAGTGAAGGAGTCTACATTCCACAGGCAGGATGATGTTACTTGCAGAGCATTAGCCAATGTGAGTAAATGAATTTAAACCTTCTTAAGTGAAATGGAAGTAGAACTTTTGCAAAAGGAAAAGGAGAAGGAACCAAGAGATGGAGGGAGAGGAAATGAAGAGGAGAGGAAGAGAAAGGAATAAAAGAGAATTAAGATCTGTGATGTGCATGTACCAACTCCCCATAATGAATGGAAGTATTATGTACTGCAAACATGTTGTATAGGCAGCTGAGTTACATAGAAATATTAGAAATATTAAAGGCAGTCAGACAGGGCCAGGTCCTCAAGGAGCCAGTGCGGAAGATATCTTGCAACTGTAGGGGAGACAGACATCTCCAGCTCAGGACAAAAGATCTGCTCACATATTCCCCTACGGATGGACCTCAGGGACTGATATTCTAAATAGGTAGTGATCACCTTGAAAAAGCCAGGAAGCGTCACTAATCCAACCCTCTATAGGAAAGGCCCCTGTTCTGTATTTATGCCTGCTTGCCGTGACTTGCTTCCCCATTTGATCCCAATTTATCAATTTTACCTGATCAATTATACTTGTAATCTTATTGGCTGATCATAGTTTTGTCCCGCCTCATGCCCGCCTAGTGAGTTCCCATGTTTTCTGATCTCACTGTAATTCCTGCCGAGTCACTATGGCATTCAGCCAATATGGCCCTGGAAGTCATGTGCTATGGTACTGAGCCAGTATGGTGCCAAGCCAATATGGCGCTGGCCACTAGAGGTCATGTGCTAAGCCCCACCCTTCTTCCTCTGAGTCAGATTATGACTTCCCACTTCCCTTTTTGTAAGATCCTGTTTCCTTTTCCCACACTCCCACCCAATCCTGATCTGCTATGTCAGGCAGTCTGCGCCCTAAACCCCACCTCCAGCCTGGGGCTCTTTAAACTTTGAACCCCCAAGACAGGGCTTCAGAAGTTCTAAGTCTCTCTTCTCTTTCTTACTATGGCCTTCTCCATGCCCAAAATAAAGGCATTTTATTCTGCTTTACTTCTCTCTGCACTGGAAAAAACCTATCATTTCCCACCTTAGACCTGCCTCATCTCATGGATTTGTTGTATAAAAATTCCTGGAAAAGACAGGTTTCTGGGCAACCTACTCGGGCATCCATCTGTCCCTGTCCTGGACAGAAGCTTTCTTTCCCTCAATAAATATATTCTGCTCTTAACCTCCATTGTTCCTAAAATTCATTCTTTGATTTTAGAGAACACACACTCATCCCAGATATCTCTCAGGTTGGGAGTTTCTTTCTCCTATATCAATGAACTAATAGAAAAAATGGTGGATCTAAAACTTATAAAATAAAAGTTTTGTGTATGCAGGATCAGTTGCTAAGAAAGAATCAATTTTTTAGTCTTGCTTTTCTACAAGGACAGGACCAGGGCCAGGTCTCAACCAAACAGGCAAATAGCTGTGCCTCAGACTATGCCCAGGCTGCAAACAATTCACAAAAAGGTTGTCTTTGAGATACTAACTCTTCTATGATTAGGTTATTTCTATCAAATTTCTTGAGTTAAAGTTCATGGAACCTCCTTACTCATAAGTATATGGTTTTAATTTGCTTCTTTGGGGACCATTGGCTTGTTATTAACACAAAATTATGCATGTAACTAATCTCACATTTTCTCAAGCAGCGCAAATAAATCTACAGCTCTTCAATGGTTCACAGGCCCATAACCCCTTATATACTTTCTAAAATCTAAATAAAAAAGCTCTGAATACTGCAGACTCTTCTGGGAACTCAAATGGAAGCAAACCAAACTGACCTGAAGTCATCTAGGGTAAATCTAACTGGGGAGTCCTGAAACTGATACAGGGGGAAAGAAACTCCCAACCTGAGAGATATCTGGGATGAGTTCATGTTCCCTAAAATTGAAGAATTAAGTTAGGAACAACAGAGGTTAAGAGCAGAATATATTCATTGAGGGGAAGAAAGCTTCTGTGTGTGTGTGTGTGTGTGAGAGAGAGAGAGAGAGAGAGAGAGAGAGAGAGAGAGAGAGAGAGAGAGAGAGAGAGAGAGAGAGAGAGAGAGAGGAGAAAGAGGCAGAAGGGGTTCCTGAGTGGGTTGCCCAGGGAATCTGTCTTTTCCAGGGATTTTTATAGAGCAAAACCGTGAGGTGAGGCAGGCCCAAGGTGGGGTGGGCTGAGAAATCACAACATGGGCTTGAGGTGGGACAAAACTATGGTCAGCTAATAAGAATTGCTCAGGTAAAGAATTGCTCAGGTAAAATTGTGCTGCTCTGATTGATTAAATTGGGATCAAATGGGGAAATGAGTCAGGTAGCTAGCAGGCGAGAATACAGAACTTGTCCCTTAGGGGGTGGGGTCAGTGACTCTTCAAGGTGATGCTACCTATTTAGAATATCCAACCCTGATGTCCATTCCTAGGGAGGTATGTGGGTGTGTTTGTCTTGAGGTCTGGCCCGCAGCAATTACTGCCTCTCTATTTGCAAGGTATCTTGTCTTACTTACTGGCTCCTTGGAGGGCCTGGCACTGCCTGACTGCACGTAATATTTCTAACTCAGCTGCTTATGACAAAACTATGCATGATTTCCATGCATTCCACCTAATGTGATGGTTATTTGCATCACTGCAGAAATGTTGGATCGCAGGGTGGTACGGTGGGCAAAGCAATGTGCAGTATGAGCATCTTTCTCAGGATTTTGCCATCTGAAACATGTCTGGCCTTGCAACATTTGCTTAAGGGATTGTGAAGTTGTACTGTTTGTGGTTTGGGGCTGAGTATGTTAGCTTGATCCTCAAGCAATAATGGTTTTCATACGTAACTGGATACAGCTTGAACCCATAATTCTAAGTGAAATAAGTCAGATGCAGGAGCTTAAATATCGCATGGCTTCTCTTACACGAGAATCTCAGTATCTGTCTTCAGCTTACTCTATGTATAGTAAGTTGGAAGGCATAAATAGGAAGTAGGGAAATCTTTTTCAAATAGATAGGGGAACAGGAGATGTAGGCAGGAGAGGGGAGGCAGAAGGGATGGAAAAAGAATTAAAGGGGGAAAATGTTAAAATAGAGCTTTTGCAAATGGGAAGGGGGCCAGTTGGAAAGAGCTGGGAGGGAGGGGACAGGTCAGGGATTTAAAGCAGAAGAATTCAGATATGTTATCCTACCCGCTTCCCATGATAAATGTAATCATTATGTACTACAAACAAGGACTAATAAAAAGAGATAATGATGATAGCCACTTTCCTGCCCTGGTGAACACAGGAGGATTCGTGGTCTAGGTACATAGAACTTCTGCAGAGCAGGGTCTGTGTCTGGCGCGCCTGTCTAGCTCACCTGTGTGGGTGATGTGCTTTGAGTAGTTGTCACTTTGTGACATCTTCTCAGAGATGAGGCTGCTAGGCTCTTCCTCCCTGGGGAGAGCACACCTTTGGAGAAAGGTGGCTTGGAGCATCTCTGGAATTCTGTCCTGTTATCTTACTCCTTTTTGTGCTGCTCTGATAGACAATCATAGGCTGGATAATTAAAAAGAACACATATTTCTCAAAGTTCTGGGGGATGGGAAGCCAATATCAAGGTGTGAGCATTTGCCTGCATCATTCCATGAAGTGTGTTCTGAGGTCTCCTTCTGCCTTCTTTTAAAGCCCCTAATGCAGTCATGGGGATCCACTCACATGACCCCATGCAACCCCTATTACCTTGTAAAGACCCTATCTCCAAATACCATCAACATATGAAGTTGAGATTAATGTTTCCAACATATGAACTTTAGGGGACACATTGAAACCACAGCCCCTGTCATGCACCAGTGATGAGTAGGAATTAGAAGGAGGCATCCTGGTAAATGGGCCAGTGTGTCACCCAAGCCACACCTAAGGTGTTTCCAACTTTTATAATAAAACCAGAAGCCTTTGTGGATGTGATGAACTAAAATATCCCAGAGCAGCACAAAGCCAATGAGAGCCTCGCGAGTCAAGTCATCCCTGAGACCTGGGCTCCCCATTGCCCATCACATTTAGTGGGTACCACGTTGGGTAGCTCAGTTCCTTACTGCAATTTACCAGTTCCCGGTTGAGTCTTAGTAGGCTTGCTATATAATTTTCATCACAAATTCCTTTCTATATTGTATATATTAACGCTATATGGAGTGATAATTCTGTATGTGTTCACAGTGTGCACTGATCAAACCCACCTACCCTTTCCCCATGTAGCCTCCTGCCCAGTCTCCAGTAAACACTACTGTATGTTCAGGTCAATATTCTTGGTGGTTGTGGGGCTTTCACCTACAAGAGAGAACATGTGGCTACAGTTTTTCTTTATCTGGCTTACTTCACTTAACATAATGCCCTCTAGTTCCATCAGTTTTGCTGAAAATGACAAAATATGGCTAAATAGTACTCCATATACTACTCATACATATATATATATATATAAACTATATATATATACACAAACTATATATATATACACAAACTATATATATATATATACAATTTATATATATATATATACATATACACACACACATACACACACACACACACACACACACACACACACACACCATATATGTATGTCACCTTTTCTTTATCTATTTACCTGTTGATGGGCATCTAGGCCAATTACATCTTGGAAATTGTGAATAGTGTTGCTATAAACACGGTTGTGCAGTATCTCTTTTGTGTGCTGATTTCATCTTGTTTGGCTATATACCTAGAAGGAGGCTAGCTGGGTCAACATGGTAGATCTATTTTTAGTTTTGTGAGGAAACTCCACTGTATTCTCTATAATGGCCATACTAATATACATTCTTATCAATAGTGCATAAGAGTTCTTTTTTTAAAATAAGGTAGCAAAAGACAAAACAACATTGCCAGCAAAAATGCCAGCTTTTTTTGTAGTAGCCATTCTAGTTGGGGTTAGATGGTATATCACTGTGATTTTGATTTGCATTTCCCTGTTGGGTAGTGATGCTGTGCATTTTTTTACATGTATTTGTCAATCATTTTTATTTCTTTTTTGAGAATTGTCTACTCAGGTCATTTGCCTATTTTTAATTGGATTACTTGGTGGTTTTGTTAGGTCTTTGAGTTCTTCATATATTCTGGATATTAACCCTGTCCACTGAATATTTGACAAATATTTTCTCTCATTCTGTATATTGCCTCTTCACTCTGTTGAAGCTTTACAGTTTGATGGAGTCCCATTGATTAACAGTGGCTTTTGTTTCTTGTGTTTGCAAGGTCCTATCCTTTAGGACAAATCATCTCAAGATACACCAGTATCTTGATATATTTCCCAAAAGTTTTAGATCTTACATTCAGGTCGTTGATTCATTTTTTGGGTTGAATTTTTTACAGGGAGAGAGATAGGGGTTGTTTCAATCTTCTGCACATGGACATCCAGTTTTACCAGCATCTCTTGTTGAAGAAGTTATCCTTTCTCCAGTGTATGTTTTCGGGTACTTTTTCAAGAATCAGTGAGGTGTAGATGCGTGGTTTTATTTCTGGAATCTCTACTCTATTCTACTGGTCTATGTCTGTTTTATGCTAATACTGAACCGTGTTCTTTTGGTTACTTTGGTTCCATCATTGTTTTAAAATCAGAAATTGTGATGCTTCCAGCTTGGTTCTTTTTCCTGAAGGTTATGTAGGTTATTTATAGTCTTTTTTGCTTCCATATGAATTTTAGGTGTGTGTTTTCTACTTCTTTGCAGAATGTCATGATATTTTAATAGGCATTGTGTTGCTCCTGAAGATTAGTTTGGGTAGTATGGACATTTTAACAATGTCAGTTCTTCTGATTATGAATATAAGAAGTTTTTCCTTCTTCTAGTGTCTTCTTTACTTTCCTTCATCTCTGTTGAGTAATTTTTGCTATAGAAGTCTTTTTACTTCTGTGGATAGGTTTGTTGTTAAGTATTTTATTTTGTGTAGCTTTTATGAATGGCATTGCTTTTGTGACTTCTTGTGCAGTAAATTTATTATTGGTGTACAAAAGATCTACTAAACTTTATATGCTGTTTTATGTTCTGCTACCTTACCAAATTCATCAGTTTCAGTAGTCTGTTGGTGAACTCTAGTTTTTTTAATGTATAGTGTCAAGTCATTACCACACATAGGTATTGCACTTTCTCCCTTTTTGTTTGTATGCTGTTATGGTTGATACATTGTGTCAACTTGGGGAGTCTAGAGGTTTAACTAAATAACTCAGCGGTTGTAAATCTTGGGGTAAACAGGATATGCCCTTACCCTTGTGGGATGTTGTTTATGTTAATTTGGGAAGCTTTAAAGGTTACTGTGTGACTCAGCAGGAAGCCAGGTGTGTATTTGTATTCACCCTAAACCTGTGCAAGAGGAAGGCATACGGAGGGTATGGTGTAGAGAACCCCCGCCACCTCCCCAGAGCTGGGAGACTAAAAGAAAAGAAGGACCGGGTTTGAGTTCTCCGGAGGAGCTCCGGTCTTCACCTCCAGCTTGGTCGTCTCCCGGCTTCCGGTGCAGACTCTTTGGCTTCCGCCTGGGACTTCATCATAGACTCATCAGCATTTCATCGCAGACTCAACAGACCTCGATACGGACTTGCACAGACACTGCGGTGAGCTCCAGGCCCCAGGCCTGGGCTGTTCAATCTCCAGTGTGCAGACACCCTCTGCACACTTCCTCATCTAATCCTGTAGCTGACCATTGTAAGCCAAATAGGTAATTTGTTGTATATTTGTATATCTTGTGTTAAATCTGTTTCTCTAGTAAACCCTGACTGATACATATGCCTTTTTCTTTCTTTCAGTCTAATTGTTTTAGCTGAGACTTCTGGTACTATATTGAGTGAGAGGCAAGATAATACAATAATACAATAATTCTTCTATTATTTCTGGTGTTAGAGGAAATGCTTTGAGCTCTTTCCCATTCAGTACGACGTCTGTGATGTTTGTCAAATGTAATCTTTTTTACTTTGTCATAAGATCTATCTCTGTCTAATTTGTTCAGGACTTTTATCATGAAAGGATGTCAAATTTTATCAGACTTTTTTCTGCACTTATTAAGAAGATCATGTATTTTAAATTTTTCATTCTGTTGATGTGATGTATTACATCTATTGATTTGTGGGTGTTGAACCCATCTTATATCTCTGCAATGAAGCTAGCTCGAATTTTCCAGATGTGCTGTTAAATTCGAATGGGGTTTCATTGAGAATTTTTATATCTGTGTTCATCAGGGATGTTGGTCTATAGTTTTCATTTCTTTCTGTGTGTGTGTGTGTGTGTGTGTGTGTGTGTGTGTGTGTGTGTGATGTGTCTTTCATAAGGGGGTAATACTGACTATCTCAGTTACTTTAATATCATTGCTGGGACAAAATACCTGATGCCCCAAGTTAAGGAAGGAAAGGTTTATGGAGCTCACAGTTTGTGAAGGTTTCAGTCTGTAATCAACTGGCTCCAAGGCAGAGTGGCGCGTGGTAGAGGGCAGCAGTTCTTGGCTGCGGAAGACAACAAAAGCAACAAAAGCATAAAAGGGAGGAGGGGCAGCGGAAGAGCAAACCTCTTTCCCTCTCTTACATTGTATGTAAGCTGCTCACCCCAGGGCAGGTGGAGCTCTTGCACGAATCAGTCGTAAACTCTAGAAGACGTCCCCATAAATGCATGTGGCTTTGCGGGGACATCTAGACACAAACCATTACACTGCCCTTAGACTGAGTTTGAGGGATTCCTTCCCCTTAAATCCTACAGGACAGGTGGGGGAGGTAGTTCAGTGGCACAGGCGCCTACCTGGCAAGAGCTACGTTTCACAAGAATGGGTGTTAGTTCTTTAAAGTAGAACTTCGTTTTTGAAGGAGAAGGTACACTGTCTGCGATTCTGGATTTTCTTCCCCTACTTCAAGCTCTTCAGTCCATTAGCAATATCAAGACCAAAGCACTGGTGGAGGGTTCAGAAAATCTAGGGGAGTCCACACTATAAGCCACTCTTAGCATTTGCAGGGACAAGGGAGGTAGAGGGTGTAACCTCTCAGTGCGGGACTTGGGGTACTTGTCATGCCTGGAGAGGCAGCCCCTCATGCGCAACAGGGCCTTTCTGTGGTCAGAAAAGCCCATTTGGCTCTTTCCGCTTTTACATTCTGAACTCTGGAATCGGTCAGGACGGCCCTGGAGAAATAGAAGGCCACAGGCCTCATCTCCCCTGCTCCAAGGATTTATACCCTTGCCGTTGGTCATGAGACTCAATCCAGGCATGTGTAGTCAGGTGTGGAACTTAATGTTTCACTTTAGGGATAAGGTGGGAATTAGGTACTTGAGTGCCGGGTTGTGGGTAAATGGCTCTGAAACTTGAGGCTGTTCCAAATGCCCAAGCAACCAGTTGAACCAGGCTCTTTTTATGAAAATCCGCAAGGGCCACAGAAAGGCTATCATTGGCCAGGCTTCCAGGCCACCCAAACACTGCGGCAAGGAGAAGGAACAAACCCCGCCCAAGCCTCAGGGCACAGAGTTGGCCCCAAGGACAACCCTAGGCACCGGTTAGCAGGCCCAGCACTTCATCTCCCCGGCTTGCGCTCGAGATTGGTCGAGGTGGGAAACCGGAACAAGCAAGAGAGGGAGGAGGCACCCAAACACCTTAAGCCAGGGCTGGGCGGATTCAGCTCTGGGCGAAACCTCGTCACTAGAGCCCGGAGTGGGGCGTCTTCCCAGAGGAGGCGCAGCAGCCCTACACCTCGGCCCTCGCTCGGGCGCAGGCGCCTCTGAGCAGTCAAGGAAAGGACTTGGGTCAAGGACAGGGATCCAGAGCGATGGCCGAGGCCGCGGAGCCGGAGAGGGGCGCTCCGGGCGCCCAGGGGCCACCCGAGGACCCAGCGACTCTGGCAGCGGGCTCCTCCGAGGCAGAGCGACGCGAAGCTGGCGAGGGCGCCGCAGTGGTGCCCAGCGGCCAGGGGAGGCGCGCGGTGGAAGAGCACGGCGGCGTGCGGGACGCTGGCTGCGCGGGAGAGGGAGGGGACTCGGGGGCCGGGACGCAGGGCCCCAGGGGAGCGCAGGGCTCGGAAGAGGCCCGGGAGGAGACCAGGGAGGGGATCCAGGACGGCACCGCGGTGCTGCCGGCAGGGGAGGAGGCGGGCGGCGCAGGGGAGGCTCAGGGGGACCCTGGGAACCCTGGGGACCCTGCCGCCCCGGAGGCGCAAGAGGAAGCGGAGCGCGAGCTGCAGGAGCCACCGGGGTCTGGCGTAGACTCCCAGGGGTCGGCGGGGGACAGGTTGGACGTCCAGGGGCCGGTGGGGGACAGCGTGAACGCCCAGGGGCCGGCGGGTGACAGCGTGGACGCCCAGGGGCCGGCGGGGGACAGCGCGGACGCCCAGGGGCCGGCGGGGGACAGGTTGGACGCCCAGGGGCCGGTGGGGGACAGCGTGAACGCCCAGGGGCCGGCGGGTGACAGCGTGGACGCCCAGGGGCCGGCGGGGGGCAGGCTGGACGCCCAGGGGCCGGCGGGGGACAGGCTGGACGCCCAGGGGCCGGTGGGGGACAGGCTGGACGCCCAGGGGCCGGTGGGGGACAGGCTGGACGCCCAGGGGCCGGTGGGGGACAGCGTGGACGCCCAGGGGCCGGCGGGGGACAGCGTGGACTCCGAGGGGCCGGCGGGAGGGGCGCGCGGGGTGGAGGATGAGCCCCAGAGCCGAGGGGAAGGCGGCCTCCAGCCCCAGCCCGAGGAGAGTGCGGGACCCGGCCCGGCGGAGCGCGGGGCGGCTGCGGGGGAGGACGCAGCGGTGGAGACTGGGTCCCCGGGGGCAGAGGGGTCTCAGGTCGCGGGCTCCGGGGACGCGAGGGCAGATGGTGGCGAGAATAGTGACCCGGGAGGGCCCCGGGAGGAGACCGGGGAGGAGGAAGAAGGGAAGGGAGAGCCGAGCCCCAAGGGGCCCAGCGAGGAAGCCGCACCTGGGGACGAGGAGCAGCGCCCGGACGGCAGCCGCGATGAGGAGGCGGCCGAGTCCAGTGGGGCTGAGGAACCCGAGCTCCAGCTCAGCAACCACCTGGCGGAGGAGAGGGGCGCCCAGGGCGGCGACGAGTCCGCGCCAGTGAACGGCCGCAGGGAGGACGGCCAGGAGGCCCAGGAGGGGGACCCGGCACAGGAGCACGACATCACCCTCTTCGTCAAGGTAAATGTCACTGTCCCCTGGTCTCAGGATACCCCTTCCCATCCTGGGCCTTCTCCGACCCAGGAGGGACGCTCGCAGAGCAGCCCCCTCGCACTCTGACCGAGTGCTTCTGCCTGCTAGAGGGTAGGAAGGATTTTAAGAAGTTTAGGAGCATTTAGGGGAACGCTTGACAGTTTGGCAGGCAGGAGTTTGGGGTGAGGGTAGTCGGAAGTGCGGCTGTGGGATCAGCGTTCCACTGTCCTTTGTCCTGAAAATCCTAACTGGCCCTACGGGTTTCGAAGTAAATAAAGGGTGAAGTAAGTGGAAACAACAAAAAGCGGCATGCAAAGGGTTTTTGCCAAAGGAAGCGCTAATTCTTGGAGAGAAAAAGAACATGCGAACAGGTAGGTTCAATGTGAAAACTGTCCGGGGAGACTCAAATTCCCGAGGTCCAGAGCTGGCCAGAGTATGAGTTCTCAAAAGTTCCTCCCGGTTTAGAACTGGTGATGTGCATTTGGGAGGAGAGTGGAAAAATCTTAACCCAAGATCCATCGTATTTGTTGTATTTTTGGTACCAGGAAACAAACTCAGGACCTTGTGCTTGCCAGGCAGGCGCTTATGCCACTGAGCTACATCCCTGGCTCTAGCATGTGTCTGTTGAACATTTAACCTTTATGTTAGAGCACTGCGGGATGCCGGTGACTTGAACATCGGCTGTCTGTGTGACAATATGCTTAACCTCACTCCTATGGTTTGCTCTTGCATACAAATCCATGGAGACACGGCAGAGGAAGTTTCCAGTAGACATTTTTTACAAGGGATCAAAAACACATAGACAAATACCAGCCACCTCTCGAACCAAGAGCTCTCTTTGTTAAAGAAAAAAAAAAAAAAAAGAAAAAATACAAGGAAAACAAAAGGCAAGTCCTTCCTGAAGACCTTTGCCTAGACCCAGGGAAGTGGAGATAAGAAGGCCAGGAATGTGCACCATACAGTCAGTCGTAATCCTTCCAAAATCTTTGCAGGCTTACAGAAGCCAGTTATGGCCTAAATCTCCTCGGCTGAAATGTAGACAAATCCTAATAAGTTAAAAAAAAATGCTTCCCAAGTAATTATCTTTAGAATTTTAAGAAATGTCTGGGTGGCCCAAGACTTGGGGTAGACACAAAGTGGCTGTTCCTAGCATTTTTATGACCCTGGGACGGTGTACGGTGACCTACTGGGATATCCCCTGAGGGTACTGTCCCTTTAGAGGTCCTGGGAAGAACTGGGGTACTTGCTGGGGGGTGGTTGAAGGAATTTCCGATTGCTCTGGTCAAATGGCTTCAAGGTTTGTGCAAAGGGCCTCGAACGACAGCTGTGGGATGCAGTGACAGCATCCTAGCTCGAATCCCTGCCTCCTGCCTCCGTGCTAGGTCCTCTTCGGTCAAGTCCCTTGGAAATAACTAGCAAGGCAGGAAGAAGATGTGGCCATTTTGTTTCTTAGTGAACACTTCTTCAGTTGGTTATTGCAGGTTCAGGGAAACCCACATTTCGGAGCCAGGCACAAACCCTCTGCGTTGTTATTCCTGCCTCCTGTTTCTCTGGGGTCTCCCCTTGGCGTTGCTGGGGGTCCCCACTCTGTAGCACCATGCTGCTGCCATGCTGGCCACAGCAAAATGCTGCCTTCCTTTCTGCTTTGAAAATTTGCAGGTGCTGCACCACCCCCCTTCACCCTGTCCCTGCTCCCACCTGGTTATCTGCCATGTGTCCACAGCTAAGTGAGGGCTTCAGCCATCCTGGGAGTTCTCTGTGTGCTTTGTCTCTTCCTTGACCTGGGTGAAGCTCATCATTATAGCTCCAGTGTGGACTGCACTGAGGTGAAGGATTGAGTGGTTGCCCGGCTGCCTGTATGAGTGTAGTGCATGGATCCAGAATATAGACATTAGAGTCAATAGATCTGAAATCAAATCCTGGCTTTGTACTTTCTTGCTGTGTGACCTTAGGCAAGTTACTTAATCTTTCTGTGCCCTTGTTGTCTCAATGATTAAACTGGGACAGTCATAGTGCCTACCCTTAAAGTTCCTGTGAGGATTCAAGAACAGATTATATAAAGCACCATGGTGCCTGGCTTAAGTGAGCATAGCATAAGTGCTGGTGCTTCTTGCTGTTTCTGCTCAACTCACAAAAGCTTTCATTGATTCTGCACAGACAGTTCCTTGCTCATTCCACTGTGCCATTTTGTAAGGAAAAATCCCTGTAGGTACCTAGTTACTTCCATTCTCTGGGGATGAGAATGTTAGGAAAAGCTAAAAACTCTTGTTTGCTCAGATACTACTTGGCAGTAGTAGTATAGTTTGCAAAGGCCAGAGGCATAAAATGTGGCAGCTCATCCATGATGTGTACTCGCTGATTGATTTGGTGCTCAGTTACCAACATCTTTGTCCTATAAAAAATAAATAGGTCTCCAACAATGAGATTGGCTAACTTCTGAGGGTGTCTTAAATGTGCCTCATCTCAGTAAGGCATCTCACTTTCTTTTGAACCTACTGACCATTCTCTTTAAAAACAACAAAACAAAAGCAAAACACCTTAATGAAACAAGCAAAAATCTTCATGCTGCTGATCTTTCAAGGTAGTTTTTTTTCCCTTGGTACCTGAGATTGCATCCAGAGGGCCTTGCTAAGTTGCTAAGTTGCCTACTCTAGGTTTGCATTAGTGGCCTTCCTCCCTCAGCTTCCGAGTGCTGGGTTTACAGGCTTGCACCACTGTCCCTGGCTCCAAGTTTGTAATATTTGATTTAAAATTCATTCTTAAATTGGGTCAGAATAGGATTTCTTTGCTAGATGTAACCTTGTCTATTGGGCTCCATTTTAGGTGGGTTCTGTTTTCCACAGTGATGGCTAACATAGGTTTTGCAAATATGTTAGGGTGAATGGTTAAGGTAGGTTTTCTGTGATGTAGCTGCAGCATTGAATTTACAGAGTTATTGCTTAAGGTGACCACTACAATGTGTTTGTAAATATTCCTGGGCTAGGATTTAGCATTTCTTCAGTTGTGTTTTGCAGAGCTCTCATTTAATTGTAACACCTAGTTACTGCTGAGTTTCATGAGCTTGCATTGAGATCACACTTGGGTTCTACAAAGAAATAAAACTGAGACCTGATGGAACAAAGTAAAACTCCACAGAGACATAGTCCTTGAATAAGCATTGCCAGCCAGAAACGTAAACAAAAACCCCATTCAAAGCAACAGCAACAAAAAACAACCAATCAAAAAAACAAAAGGCAAAAACATGCCAGGATCAACATCTCAGTAACTCCTGATAGACTAGTAGGCTACAGCTTTCAGTACAACAATAGCCTGTAGCTTCTGGTAGACCAGTAGGCTGCACTCTTGGGCATGTTTGGCCTGGAGGGGCCATATTGAGACCTGTTGTGTGGGTCTCAGTCTCTGAGGAGCCCAGAAGGGAGATTTTACTTTGCTAACCTTGTGGGTGGTCCATGTTCTGAAGGGAAGTGAACAAAGATAATTCTGTAACTTTAATTCTCCCCTAACATCTTATTTTCTGTAGCTTGTTTTCTGATTATTTTGGGAAACTTGCTTGTAACTCACATAAATGAAATCAGCACATGGTTACTTGACATAAGTAGATGTCACTTTGGTAATGGTTTTCATACAGATGTGGGTGTGTATGTTTGCACCTGGGAGGTACGATTGTCCCCTTCCACTACATTGAGGAACATTTGTGTCCTAACCTCTAACCTCAGTATCGGGACTGCAGTGGCTCCCAGGGGCTCTCAGTTGGTGGTTTTATGGTGATGTTAGGTGGGCGGTTGGGTGGAGAGTTGATGGATTCAGGATGGTAGCTAGCGAGAAGTACAACCTGGACATCAGCCTGTTTCCTTGCTGTCTCTGTCCAGTGTGAGGGTGTCAGGCACAGCCTTCCTTCATGGGGCTATGATGTTGGGGTCTTTGAGGACCTGTGGCCCTGTCTTGGCTGTGTTCATGAGCCACCACTTCCTGCTGTGCCTCACGGGAGCATTCTGCTTCCTTGACTTCAGCATGAGTCCCTCTTCCTCACACCCAGTGTTCTTTTTGTCCTGGGCTTCACAGGGCCAGCCTTTCTCCTTGAGGTGCACTCTACTCTTCTGTCTCTGTGAGCATTGAAGACAAACAGGACACCTTTAGAAACACTACAGTGGGTGCTGTAGATGTGTAAATTTGCCTGTTCATTTCTGATACTGGCACAAAACCCAGGCTTTGGTCCATGCTAAGGTTTGCATGGCACATTGTATGCAGGTCAGTCTTCCTACTTTGTCCCCATGTCATACTGTGTGTAGGGCACTGTGCTAAAGTCTGAGGGCTCATTGGCTAGAGGCCTAGTCCACTTTCTGATGCTGTAACAAAATACCTGAGGCTTGGGAATTTATAAAGAATTAGCATCTTATTTTCTTCATGATTTTAGAGTTTGGAAAGTCTAAGTACTTGGACCTGTACTTGGCATCTAATGAAGCCTTTCTTACCGGGCGTAACATGACAAGAGAGACGGTCAGCCCCTCTCTCTCTCTCTCTTTTGTGTCTCTTTTTCTCTCTCTCTGTTTCTCTCTAGTAAGGCCAACGATGCCATCATGGGGACCCAACTCTCTTGGCCTCACTTAATCCTAATAATCTCCCAAAGGCTCCATCTTTGAATGTCATTAGCATGTGAATTTGGAGAGCAACTGTCCAGCACATGAACGTTGGGAGGATGCATTCAAAGCATAGCAGGAAGCAAGTTCCCTGCCCTCCCCAAGCTCACCATCTAGCATGAGAATGGATACTGAGGACCATGAAATGGCGTGCATGCTAACGTCTCCACTGGGCTGGAAGCCGGCGTGCCCCAGAACATGTAGTGTTTGGCTATTTTGTTTTCTCAGCCATTATTAGCACAGAGCCCAGAGCATGGTAGACAATTACTGCCGGTAAGAAGGAAGGAGGCAGGAGGGGAGGAGGAGCAGAGGAGAAAGAGGAAGAGGAGGAGGAGGAGGAGGAGGAGGAAGAGGATATATAAACATGGAGCCAGAGGCCCCAAAGACACAGCAAGATACTTCTTATCAATTTAGCTGTATTTAGAAATACGTAATTATTTTCCTTTCTGCTCCACAGGGAGTAGGAGCCCTGATTAAGCCCTGGTACAAATTCTTGAAGATTTTCTAAAATGGCTGGCTGTGATTTGAGCTCTTGTTAACATTCAGCACGATTTTTTTTCCTGAGAATTGAGGTACTGAATGTTCAAATCTCTTAATCTCCTCCTTTTTTGACACTGATTTTCTTGCTGTTTTTCTGTCCGGTGCTGACTCACCAGCTGGATGCAGTGTCTAGGCACAGTTTGGGGAGACGTTTCTGTACAATACGAATAGCTTCTGGATGACACCAGCGGACTCTCTGGAGTCCATTTCCCTCCTGCGGGGAGATGTACCAAGCCCGCCTTCAGCTGGGCCTTTGTTTGCATTAAGAGACCTGTTGATTCCTTCTCAAATCAACATTTTAATTTGGAGATGTTAGTGCTTTGGTACATACTGCCATGAAATTCCCTCAGTGTTGAATTTAAGACTATTTATTGATATTTCTTTTTAAATTTGCTCAATACTGTTGCCCCAGCCCGGTGCTACCCTGTGGTGTTTAATGTGGTGGAACGTGTCATTACACTGCGTTCAGCGGCAATTCATAATGTTTTGCAATAACAAGAGGCTCTAAATTCAAACTTCTGTTTCTCAGACAAGAAATCTGCAACCATTTGCCTGTGTCACCCAGGGCACAGACTGGCTGTTTGTGTTCTGTCTCCCTCTGTCATCAAAAGATGTCACCTTAGTCTCCAGCATCAGATTTCCTCAGTGTCAGACCGGCAACCCCTGAAGTAGGATGAGACAGGAGCTCTTTTCTCTCATCTGTTTCTTTCTTCTCAGCGGGGAGAACTCCACCCCAGAGTGCTGGCGGGAGATTTTCCCTTCCACGCCATTACCTGGAGGTGACTTCAGTGCACCACACTTCTAGATCTTTCTCAGGCACAGTGCAATGAGAGGACAAGATTAGTTTAGACCAGTGGTAAACAAACTATGATTTGCTAGTCAAATCCAGCCTGCCACCGGTTTCTGTACCCTTACAGCATCAGGGTGTTTTTCACAGTATTGAGTGGAATGCATGTTGCCCTCATTTTCATGGGAATGTGCTGGCTGTTGGTACTGGGATGATTTAGTCTCCTCGCCTTAGTACCTTCCTGTAATTGATGTATGGGAAAATGAAGCGTGGACTGTGATAACACTCTTGCAACCTTCACCTCTGTTTACTGGAATCTCTTAAGTGCTCTGTTGTGCTTTATATACTATAACTTCTTAAATCTGGGTGGATTAGGTATTTCTAGCCTTGAATTTCTTCTTTTCTTCTTAATTAGCAGGTATACTTTATCAAGCACATCCACATTCAGAATTTAACTCTCTGTTACAGGGTAAGAAGTCCTGTTCATAACAGAGTTTGAGCTGTGTGGGGGTGAGAGCCTTTCATGCCCACATTATCCCATCTGAAGATGTTGGTGGATCACTTTGATCTTGGTGTGTGATCTACTGAAGTAAATTTGATACCCACAAATCAAAACCATTTTGAAAACATCATCTGTGATGTGGTAATATCAACATAATATCTCCAAGGTTGTCTCCTAGCCAAGTGTTCTATTTATGCTTCCATCTGCTGAAATAATTGGCCAGAACTCACAGAGAATGATGAGCAATCTCTTTACAGAGGCCCAGTGAATTGTGGAGGATCAGAAAAATTATCTGTGTTTGCTAAACAGGATGGAGAAGTGAATACTTAACTATCACAGATAGTTGGGGGAGATCAGTGGGAAGTTTCTGAGGTATCAGGTCAGTTGAAAACTACAGACTGTTTTGATATATATCAACTCAGCCTATGAGGATTCCATCTAATTTTATATGTGGTATAAGAAATAATTCTATTGAAAATATTCTCTAACTACAGATTTTTACTAGGTTTGTGGACTTTCCCTTCCACTACTGCGTCTCCTCCTTTCTGTCCTTGTTTGTTCACATAAATTTGAGTCTATTGGTGTGGGGAGAAGTAAAAACTGCTTTTCACTTTCCCAATCTAACCCGTGGTGCTTGGGATCCAGTCTATACTGAAAACAAATGTGTGCTGATTACCTGCCAAGCATCTGGCATTGCACTTGGGGCTGGGGATATAATAAAAGTGATGAGGACAAATTTAGCTGCTGCTTTTTACTGCTTCAATCTGGAGGGGGACCTGGAAAGACATAGCACAAGGAGGGGAAGCACAGAGAGCTGGAATGGAACCAGTGGGACTAGCAGGCTGGTAGCTGAGCAGTGACCACTGTCAAAAGGTGTGTTCATCAGCTTCATGTCACTATAACACACTCCTGAGCTGATTGACTTAGAGAGAAAAAAGGTTTAGATTGGCTCACAGTTTTGGAGGATCCAGTCCAAGATGAGTTGGTGCCACTGCCTTTGGGCCTGTGGTGAGGCATGTGGTGGAGCAAAGCTGTCTACATCATGGTCAGGGAGAGGAAAAGAGGGCAGCAAGGGAGTCAGAATTCCACAGTACTTTTTAAGGGCACACCCCTGGTGACCTGAAGACCTCCTGCTAACCTGCACCTCTGAATGGTTCTGCAGTTGCCTGACAGCTCCAGGCTGGGGAATAAGCCTTTAGTACAGGGGCCCATGGCAGCTATTTGATTCCAGACTATAGCAAGGAGAGATTTGGGCTCTGGATCCCTGGCCTTGAGGATGACCCATCTGTTGCACAATGAATAGATTTATCTGTCCTTCTGTACCATGGATGGACAAGTGAATGACAGCCATGCAGAAGCATGGCTTCCACCCTAGGCAGCAGGATTTAGCCCGCTTTTAATTATATATTTTCTAGAATGGAAAGCTATCCCCTAACATCCTTCACCTGAACCAACAGGGTTTCTCAAATTAAATTGTACTTACAGACGTTGGCTTATGTCTGGGAACAGCGATTTAGCTATTAAAATACTGTGGCAAGAGAAAAACCATGTTTGTACTTAAACCGTGTCTGTGGCAGGAGACCTGGATGAGGGCAGCAACTGAAAAGCAGAGTGGTATCGAGGAAGACAGAACACCATCATTCCAGTACCAAAGTCGAGGCAGGGGGTGGGTGAGCAGTGATCTGGATCACCTCCAATTTGTCATCTCTGGTTTTACAAAGGAGAATCAATACAGTGCCCACCAAATATACGTGCATCCCAGGACTCCTGTTTGCTTCTGAATGTGTGACCTCACACTTGTCCTGGAGAAGAATGCTAGTTGGGGTCTCTTTTATCAACCTGCCTGTTTCTGCCTTCCACACAATGGTACTCTTTGCTGGAGAAGGTGGTTGGCTGTTGAGGGCCAGAGACGACCTGATGCCATTCAAGAGCTCTTCATGCATCCTACTAGTGTCCCCAGCAGTACTCTTGTCTCACTCTAGCTGCAGTGGGATGCAGGGGTGCAGAGCGGGAGCACGGCGGCCACTCTTCTCCCTGGTTGGGGCCACACAGTGTCTGAAACTCTGGACACATTACAGCTATTGTGTGCTTTGAAGGCTGCACAGAAGAAAGGTGTCGTTGGTCTGGAGATCTAGAGACACTGGGTTTTCTCCTTAAGTGAGGAAAATTAACACTTTTTGGTGTCAGAGCTCTAGAGGCGACTTCAAAGAACCCTGGGAAGATGTAATCTCTCCCTCAACTTTGTTCACTTTGTTTTAACTCCAGGTCAAATGCCTTTAATTCTGTTCCCATGAACAGACTAGAAGAAGTTTTGGGTTACATTCAGTGGCTTCTTGGTGTCACTTAATTCTTAAAAATTCAATGCCTAAGAAAGCTCAGAGGTATTAGCACATCAGATATGGAGGGGAAAATTCTTCGCTAACTTCCATTTAACCAATGTGTTACGATTCTTTGAATTGAAATAACAGCAATAAAGATTGCCCTAGTTACAGAGTTCTGGCAAAATAAGTGCTATAGATATGAAGCTCTGCCCATCACTCACTATAAAATAATGACTCTGATATCGTTAGGCACTGCTAATGTTTTCTTTAACTATTTCAAGTGAGTAAAGAACAGGGTCTGTAGGTAGATGATTGAATACTTGGGCTCACCTTGGGACCATATCCTCTAGTACATTTGTTTATTTATTTACTTACTTATTTATTGTCTTTCTTGAGACAGGGTATTGCTATGCAGTTTAGACTGGCCTTGAGATCGCTTTGTAGCTAAGGCTGGTCTCGAACTGAATGATCATCCTGCCTCAGCCTCCTGAGTGCTGGGATTGCAGGTGAGTGTCACCACGCCTGGCTAGTCTAGTACATTTAAAGTGGTATCACATTGTTTAGCACGACTGTCATTAAGAACTGGGTTCTCATTTCCTCCCTCAGAATATGAGTTGATCTTTATGACTCTTGGTAATCAGTAGAATAATGGCATGAGTGATGTTAGATGAATTGTTTTCATGAAAGGACACAGCTTCACTGACCATCCTGAGGTCACCGTGAAGGAAGAGGCCGCCTATAGACGCTCTGTTCAGCAATCCTGCCTGAGCATAGCCCTCTGGCTATGCCTGAAAGATGCTGGGTGACCTCTGTGAGGCTATCTTGTCCTCATCCCGGGCCATCCACCAGTTAAGTACAACTGGGTGAGCTTCGTCAGTGCTGTATGAGACAGAAAGATCCCTCAGGAAACTTCGATAATTTCTTGACTTGCAAAGTTATGAGATATCAGGAAGTGGCATTTTAGGGGGCTAAACTTGGGGTAGCTCATTGCACGTCACTTGGTGACTGGGACTTGTAAGTTTTGTTTCCTCTACAGTGGGGAGATCTGGGTGGGTAGGAAGGCAGGGCCAAGGTGGGAGGCACGGAGTGGTTTAAAGTGGTTAGAGGGGACCAAGGGGGGAGAAGGAATCTCCCTTGTCAGCCTTTCCCCTTCTTGCTGCATTTTTCCCCTGTGAGTCACTACAGGGATTGGAGTACTGTCATTCAAGAACATAAACCAGTAGGGTGTATAACAACAGGCTATATTATTCAGCAGGCTTTCCAGAACAAGATGTTCCTTTGTTGTAATAATTCCTCATGAGAATTTTACAAGGAAGTAAGCTTTTCATCTCCATGCAAAAGCCTCAGTTGGTATCGTGCCATATTATTAAATCAGGATTAAATTATGTTTGGCATTTTTCAAGCATAATGCATATAGGAGACAACATGGCAAGTGCCATTTCATTTGTTCCTGTGCTTTATACCACTCGATTGCACCTGCTGTGAACAGTGAGCGCCCACATCACTAAGCCTTTTGCCAGAGTTTAAAGCTGGGAGCTGTGTGGGTCCATAATTAAGCTCTGTGGTTTGACCACTTAATCCAGATACTAATAAATTAATTGTTATAACAGTTGAAAGGAATAAATGGTATGCACCCTTGGGACTATGTTGAGGATTAGGAAGCCTTTTGCAAAGTTCAGACCCATGTTTTAAGGTCTATAATATATTCCTTAGGATTTAAATGCAATGATGAATGAACTTATATTTCTAAGTTCTAGGATATGAAGAGCGAAAGGCCTGTTTCCTGGTGGATCATAATCCCCTCTATGGCCAGGAGCGAACAAACTGATAACACAGTTCACCAATGGCGTGGGATCAGTGTAGCTCTCCACTTCCAGGGGACAGACACCCTAAAGCACTGGTTGTATCAACAAAGTCAAAGGCACTGTAGAAAGTGTTATCCACTGTGTGGCCTTTCATTTGTCTCATAAGAAATGACTGAATTATTCTTCTCTAAAACTGGTCTGGCTTCACTTCCAATAGCCTTTCTGTGGGAGCCACCATAGCCTTGCCTTTCATCCCTCCAAAGTGTGGCAAGAGACAGGGCCCAGCCACCTAGTAGATGGTGAATCTGCAAGGAGCCTTATTTCTGTCCTGGGATTTTGTTAGTTGTTGCTGTCGGTTGATGCCCCTTCCTCAGTCTCTAAGGAAGACTTGGAAACAGAATTTAAATTGGGGTATCAAATTCTGAGAGCGACAGTGCCAGGCTCTCCCCAAACAAAGAGTTCTTCCTGTATTCCATGTCCCTTATGAAGATGTCTTTGTCACTTACGGAAACTGAATTTAATTAGAAAGTTAGACAGTATGGACTGGTGCTGTCTGTTAAGTTGCTGTTGGATTTACTGCGTGTCATCTCTGTCACTCTCTTAGACTTGTATGCTTTAGAATTCTTTGTACTTTTGATGGTTAATCCCGATTGACACCCCAGTGGTGAATTCACATCTGAAAGGGCTAGGAGGAGGCGGGATCCCGGTGGAGGAGGGTACTCATTGGATCCACGCCTTTGCTGAATACGTCCTTCCTTTAGCCTTCTCTCCCTTGCTCTGTTTCCTGCCTGCCATGAGGCGAGTGGCTTTCGCTTACCATGTCTTTCTGCCATGATGTTTCTGCCTGGCCACAGGCCTCAAAGCAACAGAGCCAACTGACCATGGATTGACACCTCTGAAAGCATAAGCCACACTACAGTTTTCTTTTTCTGAGTTGTTTTTCTCAGGTATTTGTTCACAACAGTGAAAAGGTGATGAGCACAATGACCCTTTCCTTTATAGAAATTGTGAACTTAATTACAAACTTAGACAGTATGAACTGATGCTCCTTGTGGGGTTTGTTTTTGTTTTATCTTATTTTTTTTCTTTCCCCCTTAAGGTTTATTTATGCTTTAGAACACTTCATGTTCCATAGGACACCCACCTCTCAGCATTGTGTTTGACTGGGAGCTTTTGTAAAAGTTATTCCTTTGACCCTTGGCAGAGAAAACAATCCTCTGTGGTACCATAGTTCCATGGGGAAACCAATCAATGCAGAAATTCTAGTGACATCATCTTTCCCTGATTGTAGCTGCTTATTAATAATCTTCTCATGAACAGTCTCAGTGGGTAATGTTTCAGGATGAGAATGATTGTTTAAAGTCTGTAGTTTAGAATTTTAGGACTAGAAGCCTGTGACATGGCTTATTCTGGCAGATTTGGTAGATTAGCCACAGTATGGACTGGTGCTCTCTGTCAAGCTGCTATTGGATTTGTTGAGTATTATTAATATTACACTAATGGCATTTGAATAAAAATGCAAATAATTAAAAACTCCTTAAAATTACATGCAGTATTCACAAGGAATAATTTTTGAAGTGAGTTTAGGCTCTGTATTGCTCCAATACCCAACACCGGAGGTGGGATTCCAGAATGTTCTCAACACAACAAGGACTCAAAACTAGGTCTGGAGTAGGGAAAAGTGGATGAAACTCTGGAATCCAACTCTTTTCAGGGAGGCCCTTTGCTCTTGTCCATTGTCACTGTACCTGCAACCTTGAGGACATGCTCTCCTGTCTAGGACGCAGAGCATTTCCATACACAGGGCCCTGGAGTGCAATGTGTTTTGGGGGTTATTGGTGATTGATTGACTCATGTCTTCATTCATTGATTCCGTGAGTCTTAAGCGTTTCAAATTCCATAAAATAATTATTTTTGAGCAATTTTGCCTGTTAGGAGTAGGGGTTTTCTAGTCACATAACTGCTGTCTTTAAAAACTGGAGTCTACATGTTTTGCCCCTTCACTTGGGTATGGGGATTCCTTTTTGAGACAAGGCTTCACTGGCCTTCAACTCACTATGCAGCACAAACTGGCCTCAAACTCTGGGCGATCCTGCTGCCTCAGCGTTGAGAAAGCTGGCATTATAGGCATGTGCCACCATGCCTGACAGCTGTGTGGATTCTAAGACGATGGTCTCAGGCTGGGTCAGGATTAGGACCCTGAAACAGCTGGGCCCTCTCTTTTCTTTTCCCAGGGCTGAGGGTAGGAGGGAGTTACATTATGGCCAAAGCAAACATGGAGAATAGAAACGACTTCCTTCTAGTAAGGCTGGGTGTTCGCGTTGGCCAGCCAGCTGTGTTTCTCCTTGTTTGGAGAGTAGCTGACCCCTTCGGGCCTTGGGCCAGGGGCCTTCCCCTTACATTGCTCCAGCCAAGCTTGAGTGTGAAACAGAGGAAGGTGAAGCTTCCAGATAAATCTGCAATGTCCGAAATATCCTAAAACTCTCCATTTAAATTGCTAATATCAGTAGTATGGAACTGTCACTGTAGAAGAACTTTCAAGTTTAGCCAGCCAATGATCTGTGATCCAGAAACCCTTGTACTTCTTAGATTCAGTGACTACAAAGAAATGAAAAACAAAGTCTAGTTGCTTATAATTGGAATAGTCAGCTGAAACACAGTTCTAGTAAAATTTAGTACTTTTCCTAAACTGCACATTTTAAAAAAAGTCTGGTTCTGACTCTCCTTGTTTTTTAAGCTTCAAGTAAACTTTTCATATTTTACACATAAAATTATATTTTTGCACACCTGCTTGATTCTTTGGTTTCATCTTGCTGAGCAAAGTGACAACATTTGCACTCAGTGACAGCATTCCAACCAAAATGACATTTGCTTTGAGCCCAGGGCCTGTAAAATCTGAGGCTCGGGTCTAGTAAAGCAGGCTTATCTTCACATCTCCATGGCCAGGAAAAAAGGAGCACGGGGGAGAAATCAGTGATCGGGTGTAGATATGAAGCTGCAGGGCAGAGTTTACTAAGTGTGCATTCAAATAAAAAACCCCACACCACTTGACTGCTGATGTGGCGTGCGATCCCACAGTGCATTGTCCAGTCGCCTATCTCCTGTACAAGCATTTCTGTCTGTGCTGTTCATTCACTGCTGCGGAAGTTCTTCCATTAGGCCAGACAACTGCAGGAGAAACTTAATTCCCTAATTGACCAGAAATGGCTCTTGCTGTAGTTGCCCTTTAACAGGAAGCAGAAATTTTCAAAGAACATGTGATCGAAAAGATTGATTCAGAACTTCCAGTTTGGAAACCAAATTACTTCGTCTCCTAGGTCGCTATTTTTCAGGATTGTGTTTTAATTTGAGATTGTGCCTTCACTTCATAGCTGTGGGGACCAGCTGTTAGCAACTAGTGTGGCTGCTCAAAACCACCTGAACTGTGCTGGCGCGAGAGAGTCGACTAACGCATCTTTACAACATGGACACAAGAGTGTTCCCCTGGCCTTACACTTTCATCCAACACCCGAGGGAAGGTGTCACTTGTAGGAAGGTGTAGAAAGGTCTCAAAAGTGCACCTTTTGGTTTGTGGATGGGGAACAGGTGAGACTGTTGCCTCCTGGGAAGGTTAGTGGTCACTGGAGCTGATGGCCTCTTGAAGATTGGCTCTGGGAAGGCCACACTCAGCTCAACAGACTGCAGCTTTTTGAAAGATAGCTCTCTGTGATACAGGCTTTTGTGGAGGCCTCGTGGGGGCCTTTTTAGACAAGTGGATGCCTTCAGTCTCACAGATCATACCATACACCTACATACATACATACAGGCGATCACCTGAAAAGTTAACCACCAAGCCTGTGATTTTCTGTCATCCTTTAATATTAAAAGGGAAGCATTCTAAAATTCACGGAGGCCCTAGACCCTGTCTTGTAATAATTACCTTATGAAACCTTAAGACATTTATGATTTACTGTGTGGTTTCTATCTGAGCAAAATGCCTATGGAATTCCCAGCTTCCAGCTGCAGAGAACGTTTATATTGGTCACTGAAACCAACCAGAGTGTGTATAAAGTCCTGCACTTTGTTAATAGACAGCTCCAGGTGTTTGGCCTCCTTTATACTTGTAAACTTTACAAAGGAAAATGAAGAGAAAGCAGGTACCCACTTCCACTGCCAGGGAGAAACATGTTCCTGAAGAGGTCTACCCAAGTGTGGCAGAATTCTGAACAACTTGAGAAAGCTGGATTTTAATACGTTAGAGATAATTAGGGTTACCTTTCTACCATCTGCCCTGCCCAGTGTATGGGGTGACCCTGTCCTTTCACCCACTGTGGTTCCTACCAGTACCCCCACCAGCAGTTTTTCAGTGAGGGTGGAGAAATAATTTATAGAACTTAAATTATTTTTTTCCTAACATGGGCTTAGTGTGCACTGTCTAGCTGCTGACTTAAAATTAAGATGCACTTTTCTGTGATACTGGGAATCAAACTCAGGGGTATTTAGCCACTGATTACCTCCTCAGCCCATTTTATTTTCAGACAGGCTCTCACTAAGTTGACCAGGATGGCCTCAAACTTGCCGTCCTCCTGCCTCAGCCCCCCAAGTAGCAGAGATTATAGGTGTGCACCACCACATCCAGCAAGATGCATGTCTAAGGGCACAGCACTCAGGCGCCAGCTGTGTTTGGGTTCAGTGTTTATGGTACCGAGGGTATAATTGCCAGAGGTCCAGGAGGCTTGTCAGGGCTGGGGAGAACGACTTGTCTAGTTTTCCCAGACTTTCCTGTTTTGAGAACTGGAAATCCTATGTAGCAGGAAACCTTCAGGTCCAGGGTAAATCTGGATGGTTTAATTCCTTGCCGGGGCTAAGAACTAGCGACATTTTCCATCAGAATTTAATTACAGGTGGATGTGATTCAGGGGGCGGAGAGTAAATCTGAAAGTGCATTTAATGGCCACTAGGGGGCACTAACGGCCTCTTGAAGCGTTCACATAGCTTGCCATTTGAAGCCAGGTCTGGAAGTCTTAGAAAAGAATTAAAATAAAAAGGAGCAAACTGTCTCAGGTGGAGTCCTCTTGAGGTGCAGATCTGGGACTTGCCCTGTTAGATTTTTGGCCATATGTACTCAGACGAGTTTTGCCAAGTTAAAAAATTGGGGGAAGGCTGCCTGGAGGATCCTGCTAGAAGTTTCCAGACACTGACCACTACCTGCTTCAGGGTTCCTCTCCCTGTAAGGCTGATTACCAGGTGACCTGCTGAACTGTCTTGGAAAAGGTTTACAAATCCCATGTGGGAACTGAGCTATGTGAGTTTTCTCTCGCTGTTGTGATAAATTGCAGCAAACTTGAAGGCTTGAGGCAACTCAAATTCTTGTAATCCCAGCCCTGCCAAGGCTGGGCAATTTAGTGAGACTCTGTCTCAAAATAAAAAACTACAAAGTACCATAAAAATCAAACCAAATCAAACCGAACCAAACCAAACCAAAATAATTCATTATGTTACAGTTCTGTTGTTCGGAACCATGAGGCTTTTAGTGCATCTTGCTGCACTGAAGTTAGGGCATCTGCAGGGCTGGTTCCTTTCTGGAGGCTCCAGGGGGGAGTCCACATTCTCACCTGCTGCTGGTGGCTGCCTGCACTCCGTGCCTCCTGGCCCCTTCCTCTGTCGTCACAGCGGATAACATTTCATCTCTCTGACCATTCTTCCTGTCTTAGTCACTTTCTTCCTGGACAAGAGCTAATGCCTGCCACCTGCCACTCTGAGTAGGAGAGGTTTATTTTGCCTCGTGAAGTTTAGAGGATTCAGTCCATGGTAAGCCAGCTCCAAGGCGGGACAGACAGTGGAAGACATTCTCCATCTAAACCATACTTCTCTGTCCAGTCAGATCTTTCCTGACTACAGCTGGGAAAGGAGCTCACTCTTTATGTGTCCACTGTACCCGTGAATAGTTTCAGAGCTTGCTTTCTTACATGTTGTCATTAGCATGTAAGGTGACGGCACAGGGTAGGCTTGTTCAGAAGGAGAGTTGCTGGCTATGTACCTGGGTGCTCTGGGATTGCCCAGCTGGCTTTTGCTGGTTCTTTCAGAGCAAGTCTGAAAAGTATTTTTCCTATCCTAACAAATGGCCTTAGTTAGTGCTCAGCTGAGTGGTTTTCTAGGGAACTACTCAGGGCCTGTGCAGACGTTGGTTTTACCTGTCTTATAAAATTTCTAGACCCAAACTCTTTCAGCCAGAGACATGAATCATGTGACTCGGGTCTGTAATAGCCTGCATTGCAGAAGATGCGACAAGTCTCCCTCAGAAGACCTAAGCCTGCCTGCCCCCGTTGGAAGCAGAGGAGGGACAGTCCAGTCAAGTCTGCTGCTTTGCGGGACTCCCCAGTTTCTATGGGTGGATGCCAGTCCTGCCTGGTGCGAGGGCAGGGAGGCGGGGCGGTGTCTGTTATTAGGCAGAAGCACTCACCGCACTCAAGGGTGGGAATGGAGGTTGCAAAGTCAACTTCATTGTCAACCTGATTTCTCACAGATGTTGTTGTACATGGTCACCAAAGTCACCCACCAGGGCTGTCAAATGCCTTCTTCCTCCTTCCCCAGCACACAAGACACACACATCGGACAGTCTCAACCTAGCTCCCTTTCCTGTCCCTAGCACTGTGCCACTGGTGCTTTACAACCGCCTTCTACAATCTGTTCTCTTGTCTTTATCCTTAAGATTTCTGCAAGCCATCTCCAGTCCTACATGCACAGTGATGGGAGAAATAAGCCCGTGGAGGCCCACGACTCTGGGCAAGGTCCCTGCGGAGGGGAAGCAGGAGGCCCCTCCATTCACTCCTGGTGGGACGCAGGGGGTTGGTTCTAGTTGACTCCCTGGGTTCCAATCCTGCTGTGTAGCCCTGGGCAAGTTTCTGTACCTCTTAGTGTTTTCTCATGTGTAAATGGAGCTGGTGATAGCACTTACATCTGATAGGGTAGTTATTAGGATTAATTGAGCTTAATATAAGTAAAGTGCTTGGAACCGTGAGCAGGAGGGAGTAAACGCTATGTGTATATTAGGTGCTGTCCCCGTCATTAACATTATTATGCTTTTGCAATGTAGGCTTCTTTTGGTTCCTAATCACATTTGTAAAGCCCAGAGCTGGAACCTCAGCCTTCTTAAGGCCTCGGGGATATTATTTCGAGAAGATGCATCTAATTATGAATCTTCTTTTTACAAGGAGAGGTGGGAGCTAATTCCAATGTAACATGTGTGAATTGATACTGATCTTTCAACTCTAAATTCCTGGAGGAGACACACATTCGGGGCACCAGGGCAACCAGCTCTCACCCACTGCCAGTGGCTGGGAGGTGCCTGGAAGTTCTTCCTACTCGACTTGGACAGAGGTTCAACTTTGTCTTTTTAATCCCAGAAATTGCATGGAAGATCAAAGGGGAAACCAGGGTGAGCAATTTAGGAACTTAAAAATGAGGGGGTGCTAGTGTCGGGCCCCTTGAGGGGCGCTCTTTGGAATGTCTGGGCACTCTGAGATGGGTGGTTCTGGGAGATGTTGGCCATCTGAACTCACCACCAATTTCCCCTGCTTCTGGGGTGGAGCTGAGCAGCAGGCTTTCCTGCAGGTGGCCTGACAGCTGGGGCAGGCGACTCTGCCCCTAGCTGACAGCCAGCTCAGTGTAGACTGGGGAGTCCCTGGCTTAAGTTCCCTGCACCTCCACGGACGTTTCCCTGTTTGTCCCTCCCAGGAGTCGACAGGTCCTTATTGGGGTGTCACAGGCACCGCTTTGTGGTCTGACCCGCTCACCTGAGCTGAGGTCCTGGGGGAGGTGAGCAGAGCCTGTCCCTGGGGGCCGGGGGCACTATAATAGATGCACATGTGCGGGTGCTGGTGGGAGGCACTGCAGAAGGCTGACACGGTGCTGCTGCGAAGGACGGTCACCAACAGGAAACTTCTGAGGAACAGCGGGGTGCTACACCAGGCAGAACCAAAGCTGTTGTCAGCAGTGACTCAGAAAAGGGAGAGACCAGAAGGTCACAGAAAGACATAAAGGGAGGATGATGGACCACATGGTAGCAGGTAGACGGAGGTGTTTTAGGGCAGTGACGTGGCCCCAAAAGAATGTTGTGGTTGGCCCCAAAAAGGACAACATGCAGGAGAGCCACTGGCTTGATGGGCAGGTATAAAGTGTAGGAAAGTGGGGGAAGGGGCCAAGGAGAGAGGAGAGAGGGATGGAGGAGGGACGGGAAGAAAGAAGGGGAGGAGGAAGGAGGGACAAAGGGAGAAAAGAGAAGGTAGGAAGGAAGGAGGGAGGGAGGAAGGGAGGAGGGGAAGAGGAGGAGGAACGCACCTGGGTGCCAAGGGTCCCTGCGCTCTGTGTGTCTCAAGGGTAACATCTCTAAGCGGCAGGTACTGTGAGCCTTGTGCTGTATGTGAGCGGGGAGAGGCACTGGGGGCCCAGGAACCTGCCCAAGTCACACTGCCTGGGAGCAATGGATTCCGGGCCTACTTAGATAACCTCCCGCAAGGTGAGCTGGGAAAAATGGTGTCTTATGGGATGAACCCTGCCCGGGCTCAGAGGGACTGGAGATCCCATGCGGAGAGAGAGCTGTGTGCAGCTTGCCCTGGCGAGGGCCGCAGAAGGCAAAGTGGTTTCCAAGGCAGCAATGCTGTGCTAGGAAAGCCCTGGTGCCCAGGAAAAGGGCTGGGCAGAGTCTGGTTTCCCTCATGAACACCTGGGCTGTTAGGCAGCCCCAGGTGTTCGAGAGCAAGACAGAAATGTATTCAGCTAGTGCTGTTTGCGTTCTCAGGCAGGTTGTTCAACACATCCCGTGGTCCTCACTTTCCTCATCTGTGAAAAGGGGAGAATAACAAGACATATCTCACAAGATTTTGAGGAGATTGAATCTGGTAACACCCGTCCATTATGTAGTACCACACTGAAATCAGAGCAGGTGGTCCATGAGTGCCATGATCAGTTTTAAAATTTCTCCTCAGAACCTGATTCTTTCCGCAGGCCGTTTCCCTCAAAAAAATTCTCCTTCTGGTGTTAAGTCACTGTCCTGATGGGATTTGGTGGCTTTCTGCTCTCACTCCTCGGAAATTGCTCTCTTTAAGGGGAAGGTGGACCAAAGGTACCTGTCCCCTGTCAGGCTCCAACTCCAGAAGCCAGAAAGGAGACCAGCCTTTTTCCTCTTATGGGAGAGATTTGGGTGCTGTGTCTTCCCTTGAGCTCGTCTGCCCTGTGATGGTCAAGGCCTCCAGGTGTTCTCTTCCCTCATTTTCACCGAGAGATCTGTGTGGCTCCCAGACACGAGGCAGCCTTCCGGGCTGAAGGTCTTTGTGCTCTGCGATTCGGAAAAGGACTTTAGTCCTTAATCTTTACTTATAGTCAGGATAAGATGTTCACTTTTTGAGAGAGGGAGAGAGATGAAAAAAAACAACGTTCCTTTAAGGGCTATACCATTTGGCACGAAAATCACACTAATTGAGGCTTGTTAAAAAATACCCTACGTCTATAATCGTCTGTTCTGGTGTGCTCGTGTTTGGAAGGCTAATGACCATAATGACAATAATAGCTACATTTATTGGCTGCTCGACATAGCCCAGTGTGTCAGTGTCCTTCGCTCCGGTTTTTAAACAGGAAGACGAAGGCTGGGGGAAGCTAATGAATTGCCCTGGGCCAAGGATTAGTTCACAGCCTCTCCCAGGCTGAGCCCTGAGCCCACTTCCTTGGACCATGTTGTCCCAGAGAAACTTACCATGACTTAAAAATAGAAAAATCAACTTGGGTGCAGGGGGAGAGTTACAGTTTTCGAATTTATAGAACTACTCAAAACAGAGTTATTCAAAATCAGGACATCTTGGTTATTTTTAAATATTGATGTCAAGTCATTGCCGTTAAACCACAGGCCTGGAAATAGAGGGTTTGAGGAACGCTTTGCTTCTGAGAGGCTCAGCGAGCTTGCTGCCTCTCTGTCTTGTGAGACTCCCACCTTCTCTTGCCTTTCCTCCCTTTGGATGTGACTGGCCCTGGATGACCCCTTAGCAGTGAGACTTGGGTTTCAGAAAGGGAGAGTGTGCGTGGGCAGTGACGCTGAACAGAAACAGCAGGGAGAGGCTGCGGGGCACTGTCTGGGCTGTGCCAGGCTCCGGTTTTTTGCAACAACTGCACACTGACCTGTGGTCATTTTTTCTGGTGTCTCCTGTGTGCCTGAAGCTGCCAGGGCTTGCAGAAGCAGCCCCAATAAAGAAAGATGGGCCCCGGACCCCAGATACACGCCATGGTGAGGGTTAAGGAGACTCCGCCTCTCCCAGTAGTCTGAGAAGGACTGTCCCCAGCCCTCTTGCTGGGCCCTCTCCCAGGGATGGGGAGTCTCCCTGCTCCTGGCCACGCAATCGGACAGGGACAGGTGGGAGAGGCTGGAGGCCTGGAGCGGGGTGACTTTCCACAATGCCCTTTTAGAAACCCTGACCCTGGCACGTGCTGACAACCCTGTGGCTCTCCTGGGGTGAGTTCAGAGTGCACACATTAAGTTGCAGGGGTTCATTAACCCCTCGCTCTGATGGGACTGCACCATGTGTGCTGAGGAGAGGGACCTGTGCTCTCCATGGACAGCCCAGCAAAAGTGCAAGCTGCCCCGGACTTCAGGATGGGGGCCTCTTGGGCTTGAGGGCTGAGACCTTTGTGCTTGGCTGTGAAGTCTGTGTTCAGCTGCCGGTTGGTGAAGTGTGTGAGGCTGTTGCCAAAGGCCAAAGGCAGGAATTCAGGGCGGTAGGTGGGATGTGGAGGAAGGAAGTCGTGTCCTGTCTGATTCGCTTGAACTGTCTGGCTGTCCTCTACTTAGCCTCTGCTGGGTCAGTGCTGCTCTGATTGAAAGGTCCCCTCCGAAACTCATGTTGCTATTTTTCTTTCAGTCTCCTAAGGACTGAACCCAAGGCCTTTGCACTGAACAACACCCCCTGTCCCTTTTAAACTTTTTAAATTGTGAGACAGGCTTTCACTAAGTCATTAAGTTGCCCAGGCTTGGCATGAACTTGCAGTCCTCCTGCCTCAGCTTCCCAGAGTACAGGGATTACAAGTATGTACCTCAGCTTCATGCAAGACAGGGCCTTTAGAGATGCTTAGGTCCTAAGGGTTCCACCCTCAAGAATGGGAATGCTGGCATGGGAGTGGATTAGGGGCTTGGTCATGAAAGCGTGCGCGCGCGCTCTCTCTCTCTCTCCCCTCTCTCTCTCTGTCTCTCTCTCATGTGATGCCCCCCACCATGCTAGGAGGTAGAAAGAACCCTCGCACCAGTAGCTACCACCTTGGCTACTGGACTCTCCGGCCTCTGTACTGTGAGGTGTATGTTCCTTCTCTTTGTAAATCGCCCAGTCTGATATTTTATTAGAGCAGCAGAAAATAGACAGACGCCTGCCACCAGATAGACCCCTTGGCTGGTTCACTGGGCTCAGGTTCCTCTCAGAAGGGAGCTGACTGTGGCCTCACACAGCTCACTGCTGCCTGACCCTTCTCTTAGCTCCTCTCCTTAGCTGTGGTTTTATTCTAGCTAAACTCGCTCGGGAACATTGCAAACAGCTGCCCATTATTCCTCTCTGATTTTCTCCTCTTCGCTGCCATGGAGCCGGGTTCCCCCAGGCTCCCAGCACCAGAGTCCAAGTCCTTTTCCCTGTTCCTGCAGACTGGAAGGCTTCCCTGTGCCCAGGATGCGCAGTCTACTGCCCTGGTGACCTCCAGTCCTCAGAGAAAGAGCGGTGGGCATAATGCTGGCTCTTATCCCTGTTCCTTTATCTTCTTTCTACCCCCTACATTGTTTTCACTGTATTTGGGAAGAGTAAAATGCTTACTTTGCATGATATGCCTGACATCTAAGCCCATATAGAATTTTCTAGAAAGAAGGAAGGGTGAGCCAAGAAGGTGGGGAACCAAGATGGCAGGTCTACACTCCTCTGAAGGGAAGGAGAAGGTGGGTTGTTGAGGAGGTGCCAAGGATATCCAGAGGAATCATCACCCCATCAAGTCCAGCTGGTGCTTTGGAGGCAGTTGTGGGCAGGGAATTTTTGTGGAAGGTGGCCCTGTGAGTGGTGTCCTGTACCTACAAAGCCAGACCAAAGGAGAGGTCATTTGCCTGAAGCAGAAATACAGGAAATGTAAAACTAAAATATTCCACAAATATTCCAAAATTCCACAAATTACTCCATTCAGACTTAAATAGGGCTTTAAATAGGGCCCATGGTGAAGGTGAACCGCTGACCTTACATCACCATTTGGACATTTCCACGAAGGTTTTGGGTGCTCTGTGTTAGGGAGTGCGTACAGGCCAGGACCCAGCCAAGTTACTGCTGTCCTCAAAGTGGTACAGATTCTCAGAATACGTCATGGACATTTCACATTTCTTCTTTTGAGAACTGTCATAGGAGATGCTCCAAAAAGTCAGATTTAAAAGGCAGGCCTCCAGTTCTGGGTTGCCCAAGTACCTAGGTCTTTGCTGGAAATGAACGGCATTCTGATCTCTCAAATTGCTTAATTGGATTTTATCAGAAATGTGTACATACAAAAACTTCCCCTGAAGGCTGAGAACCCTGCTGAGAAATCTCAGTGCAGAGTGCAATTAGCTGGAGAGAATTATCAGCATTGGGATATAAAACTTCATAGGCTAGAGCATCCCGATTATGGCGACAGTGTCAGTTACCCACCCCGAATATCTACATAATACCCCCTCGTCTTGTCTGTTAATGAATACAGCCAAGACCATCCCTTCCTATTATTGCTCAATAATGGGCTATGGAGGTGGCGTATCTTCGCCTTTATTTTCGCTGGCACATCCTAGCACTGAAGCACATTAAAGTAATAAAATTAGGCAGCAAGGCGTCCTCGTCACTCCTACCATGTTCCCGTAACCCCCACATTTACAACAGACTGAGACAGGAAAAAAGTTTTTAGAGCAATTTAAGATGAGGCAACACTGGCTACGTAAATCCTGTTTTATTGGAGATGGGGGCAACAGGCTAATTCTTCCAAAATGTGTAGCAGCCTTCAGTTCACTAATCACCCTGGGTCGGAACAATTTGGTGTTAAAACCACAAGGGAAAAATGTGCCACTGAAATTCTCATCATTGTCTTCTAAGCTGTGGGCTCAGTGACCATGCACCAGGTTGTCCCAGCCTCTGGCCAGATGTTTCCCTCGGCTGCAGAGCCTCAAAGAAGCTTGTTAAGTTTAAATTCTGACAGAGACAGAAGACAAAGGCGGTTTTTATTTTTGAAGCAATTTATTACTCTAGCTCCTTTCTTCCTCCTAAAGAAGTATCTGCCAAGATTCAGGAAATGGAGGGCAGGACAATTGTGAGGGAGGGCAGGACAATTGTGAGGGAAAGCACTGATTGGAATTTGAGGGCATTAAAGAGATGGCGGGGAGGGAGAGAGAGCTGTGTGATCTAATCGTTCTCCAGCTGTCATAGTGGGAAGCAGGGCTGCAGGGGCTCCCACCAGACACTGAGTTCTTTGTCAAGGTGACTCTGTCAAGACACCCTACCTCAGAGCAGGATGCACAGAGAGCTCAGCAGGGCTTTCAGTGCTTTCAGCATGAGTTATGACTGGATTCAGAGGGTTAGGGAGACAAGGGGGCAAGAGGAGATGAACAGTCGCACCACTCTGCAGAACTTGCTTTGGTCTTCACTGTGCTTAGTGTAGCTATTATAAAAGAGGTTTCAGAGCCTCAAGGCAAGTCAGGACTGGCCAAACTATGTGGTGGCAGTGTGTCCCTGTGCTTTCCTCTCCACCTTCCTACCTCATGCAGCTGTGCCCCAACCTGCACTGGTGAAGAAAGGGCCATGGCTGATGAAGGATCCCAAGCAGCCAGCTGTTGGCAGTTATGCACAACTCTGGTTTCAGGACACAGAGGGAGGAGATGGCACAGCCTTCCAAAAGGCCATGAAGGATGGGACCCAGGGGCAGCAGGGGTCTGGTGGGTGAGGCAGGGCACATCTCAGGGTCCATCTGTGGCAGAGCTATTAGGACAGCTTGGATGCTTGTGTTATAACTGCTGCCCCCCCCACCCCTCCCTTGGGTTCCCAAAGGCTTCACCGACTCCACCTGGGGGAATTTTCAGACCCTCCCCACTAAGAGGCAGATGGACAAATAAATGTTGGCTCCATTAAAGAGCTAGAGGGGTGGTGGGATTGTCATCCCAGGCTTCAGGGCTTAGGAGACTCCAAATACACTGATCTGGATCTGTTGTTGCCTTTTATGTGAAGTGAGTCCAGCCACACCTCCATGTTTATAGAGCTATTTGTGAACTAGAAAGCCTCACAAGGCTGGCAGTCTAGAATGTCCCACTGGGGGATTCACCCAGCTCTGTCCCTCAAGAGGTGTAGCAGCTTACCTTTTGTCTGAGGCTCATCTAAGGTCATGCTTCTCACTGTGTTCCCTGATCGCATGGCTAGCATTATATCCCTTGGGCAAGCTTGTAGAGCATTCAGATTCCTGGGCTCCATGCAGGATTACCTGAATTTGACCTTATTTTTAAAAAATAATTCTTTTGCTATATTTTCTTTTGAATTGAAGTAAAACTTACATTCAACATACTCAAACTTTAAGGCACTGTTGGTGAAATATCCCTGTACACCACCACCCAGACCAGTTAGAGAACAAGACCACAATCCACGAGTTTCCTCTGCCTTTTCTTGGCAGTTCCCTTCTTCTCAAATATCTTAGTCATTTTCTTGTCACTGGGACAAAAAACATCCACAACTGTAAAGAATGAGAGATATGTTTTGGCGCACATTTCAGTCCTTCGTCAGCAGGCTCCAAAGAAGACATAGCATTGTAGAAGGGTGTAGTGGAGGAAAAACTGTGCCTGTTCCCTTCTTATCCAGCCAGGAAGCTGAGAGAGGGAAGGGAGGAGATAAGAAGGAGATATGGACACCCAGTGACCCTCACCTCCTAACAGTATGTCAGCCATAGCGCTCCCATAATTTAATTCACCTTCCGGGAGCTCTGGCTGTGAGCACAGGAAGCTCTGGGGGGGCATCTAGATAAGAACTGTAACATTTATTTTTCCTGAGCCAAGAAAGGCTCATGTATATTTCTTTATGTAAAATGCAATTTAGTTCATCTCTAAGGGTTGCCTAAGTCATAATAGTTACAGAAATCCTGAAAAGTCCAAGTCCTAAGTCTCCTCTGAGACCCAAAGCAGACTCTTACCTGTGGAACAGCAGGAAAGGCAAAGGTGAACTACAAAGGTCTTGGATAGTGGCCCCACCCCAATGCACTGTTAGTTGGCAGCTGTCATGACATCTCTCTTAGGTTAGCTTAGGTGACTACCTGTGGCTGTCCTCAGATATTCCCTTTTTTTCTGGCTTTTCTGATTGCCTGGACTCTTCACTGCATGATTGGCTTTTCTCTCATAGCTTCATGCATTGCCTTCTCAGGGCACATTGCCTTCTTCTGGAATCAGGGTAGAAGCTTCATGACCCCACAACTTTCACTTTCTGTATATCTGTAAAACCAGCACCATGTAGATGACACCAAGGTCTGCTGCCAGTACAAGCAGTAGCCAGGCCCCCTTAGATCATGGTTGCAGAGGCCTCTGAGTGTCTGGCTAAGTACTGTGAAAACAAACCCAAGGGAATCAGTTTCCCAGGTGGCCTTTCTTGTGTAGTATGCTATAGGACTTTCTTCTCAAAGCAGTTTTTCATTTTTGCACCCTTGAACTTGTGAAAGGTTGAAGTTTTGCTAATTGCTCATATACCCTCCAGGTATCTTTCCAAGGTTCTGATATAAAATACTTGGCTTCTTTTTAGTGGTAATCTTCTCAGTGATCAAGCTATCCTCTACCAAAACATTACAGAAGCTTCTTTTCTGGGGAAAATGAAAACTTTAAAAATCACTCAGCTGTTCATTTGCTCCGGATACTCAATGTAGAGCTGGTTAAAAGCCCCCAACAGTACCCATGCCACAGTTTGAATGCTGGGTTGCCTTGACATTTTCTCTGCCAGATGAATTAGTTCACTGCAAAGTCTCAGGACATGAGAAAAATACAGAAAAATACTCTTCCAGAGGATAACACACATGGCCCCAAATCCAACTTCCAATGCAGTCTTCGCTTCCAACTGAGACCTGACCCTAACGTTTACCATTTGCTTTTCTATCAGCATTCGGGTTTTCTGAGCTCTGACCAGAATCTTTCATCAAGCTCAGTTCACAGAATTTTAGAGGTTCATTAGCTGGAATCTCCAAATCTTTCCAAATTCTGCCAGAGAACTAGTTTCAAAGGCTCCTGAACCACATGGTCAGGTAGCATTACAGCAATGACTCCACTTCTCTGGTACCAAGATCTGTGTTAGTCACTCTCTCATTGCTGGGACACATTACCTGACACCCACAACTGAAAAGAGGAGAGGTTTATTTTGGCTTATGTTTCAGTTCACAGTCAGCAGGCTCCCAGGAAGAAGCAGCATGGCAGGGGGGCTCGGTGGAGGAAAAGCTCTTTCGTTCATTGTAGGCAGGAAGTAGAGAGAGCAAAGAGAGCTGGGAAGGGAGCAATACCTGTCTGGGTCATGTGCCGTGATCTGCCTTTTCTGATCAGACTCTATTGCCTTGCATAGTCAGCTATAGTGTGCCCACAGTTCATTGACCTCCCCCAAGCTGCACCCATGAGAACATGAGGCTTTGGGGTGACATTTAGGTATAAACCATTATAGCAGGGCAGCTGCTCTTCTGACTTCCATAACCACAGAGGAGTGTACCTTTGTTTATACCCTACTTACATTGAGTTATATGGGACTTTTGAATGTGATTTCTGTCTCTTAAGATTGTGCATGTACGATGCATCCACACCATTGCTAACAGTGGTAGCTAATTCTTTTTCATTATTTTGTATTATCCTACTACCTGAATATATTATGGCTGAATTTATTCATTCTACTGTGATGGCATCTAGGTGGCTTTCGGGTTTAGGTTAGTCTACTGTCTTGGTTACTTTTCTGTCATTGCTGAGACAAAATACCTGACACCCAAAATTAAGGAAGGAAAGGTTTATTTAGCTTGCTCTTTGTGGAGGTTTCAGTCCATACCCGACTGGCTCCAAGGCAGAGTGGCACATGGCAGAGGGCAACAGTTCACGGAAGCAGAAAACAGCAAAAGCAACAAGAGCAAAACGGGAAGAGTGGTGACAAGCTTCCTCTTTCCCTCCCTTACATTATATGCAAACTACCTGCCCCAGGACAGGTGTAGCACTCACACCCATAATCCCAGCATTGGACCATGGATCAACCATAAACCCTAGAGGCCCGCCCCATGACTGCATGAGGCTTGGGGGGACATCCAGACACAAACCATAACATCTAATAAAACTGCTAAGAATATGTGCATAAGTGGCATGTGGTGCCCATCAGCGCTCATTTCTGTTGGGAGTGGAATTGCTCTGTCATAGAATAAACGTATGTTTAGCTTTGTAGAGAGCCACCTAACAGCTTCCCAAGTAGTTATACTGATATTCACTCTTTTCAGCAGTAAATGGGAATGCCAGTTGCTGTGCATTCCTGCCTATACTTGGTGAGATTTTTTAGTTAGAGCCATTCTCGTGAGTTCATTGTGGCATTTCCTCATGGCTTCAGTTTGCATTACTCTGGTGCCTACTGATGTTGAGAACTTTTTCATGTGCTTACTGGTTGCTTGAATTTCCTCTTTGGTGTAGAAGGTAATTGTTTTAAGAGTTAGGCTGTCTGGTAATTATCCTCTTCGTTTTTAGGAACAGCCATTACAGTATTTTGTCTCTCAATTTATTAAGAACCTGCCAAGGTGACTTAAGAACATCAGAGTCAGAGACTCCTCTTCAGAGTACTGTTCATGTTGTCCAGTTTTCTTCAGCCATCAATTTTGTTCCTTTCACTTTCCAAATGAGTGGTTCACTGTCTGCCCCATATTCTTCTCCTGTTCTGTATGACAGCAGTGCTTTCTTCCCAACTTTCTTTTGATTGTATGTGACAGAAACGGATTCTGAGGGCTCTATCCCATGATGCAGTCCTCTCCCATTAGGTCTCTGAATACTACTTAAAATTCCTTGTAGCCTCCCAACATTGCTGCCCCTGGGGACCAGGTTTCCAGCACATGAATGTCTGCTCCATAGCAGAGAGTGTGTCTCTGGGAGAAATACCATGTCCACTCCATAGCAGATTGTGTAGCTGCATCCAAGGTACCTCTTTGCCCTTTGGGCAGCATGTTGTTAGGCTTGTACTCTTGTCAGAAATTGGGGTATGGGCAGATAAGAGAAGGAAAAGAAAGATGTTGCAACTTCCTTAGTTAACTTAGTTAACTTAAATAAGAAAACTTGTAAGGCTACTTGCTGCATGCCTGTCTTCACAGACACACATAAGTATGGGCTGGTTGAAATACTATAATTAGCAATCACTACACTTTACTTGCCAAGGTGCACAAGCATTTGGAAGGTCTGGTACGTGTAGCCTTTGAGTTCTGATTGGGCTAACCATGTGTGGCAGGCACAGAAAGCAGAGTTCGAACTCCCTGCTCCCCGCTTACACTTGTTCAGCTGTTGCCTGCATAGTCTGAGCTCTATCTCTACACATCAGGTGTGGAAAATATCATGAAAAATCCCGTAATAATGTTAGATCTGGGCATGGTGACACTCATAATCCCAGCGTGCAGGGGGACTGTGATCTTGTGGGGCTGCGTTACTAGCTCACAGGGCTGTGTACCTGGTTGCCAGTTGTGTTATAATGTACTTCCTAGATACAGGTGTTTCCTGCCTGGTCTTTATGGTGCCTCCTGAATCAGAAGAGGGGAGAAACAAGTTTTGTGGGTCCAAGGATGTTAGAACTCACATAAGCCAAAGCCCTGTACACCACCGGCGTGGTAGAGACTACTGGAGATAGTCTCTCTCTTTGGAGTCAGCTGGTCTAATTTGAAACAAGACCAGGATGAAGAGATAAAGGGAGAGAAAAGGGACGTCTTTCTTTTTGGCTTTGGTGATGAACAGAGTTCCCTCTTTATTTCTTCCTTTCTTTTTGATTTTTGAGATAGGGTCTTGTGTAGTTCAGGCTGGCTGTGAGCTCACTATGTAGCCCAAGCTGGCCTGGAACTCAGAGCGATCCTCCTGTTTCAGCCTGCTAAGGGCTGAGATTACAGGTGTGCACCACCACACCCAGTCAAAGTTCCCTCTTGTCACTCTTTCCATCTGAACTGCTATTCAGAGGCCCCGCGTGGCAGGAAGTGGTGAGCTGTTGGGGAAGGAAGGAAAAGGAGAGGCTATGCATTGCATATGTGAGTGCGTGTGTGTGCAGGAGTGCGTGTGCGTGCGTGCGTGTGTTTCCTCCCTCTCCCGCACAGCCACCTCCAACCTGGCGTACATTCTGAGTTAAATGGCCCAGAAGGCTATTTACAGCACCCTTACGTTCACAGAGGTTTGTAATGATTTTGTGTGTGCATTGTGGTGTCTGGCATGGCTTGTGTAACTGTGGGACTGGCTCAGATAAGGATCTCTTTTTCCATTTGTAGGCTGGCTACGATGGTGAGAGTATTGGAAACTGTCCATTTTCTCAGCGTCTCTTTATGATTCTCTGGCTAAAGGGTGTTATATTTAATGTCACAACTGTGGATCTGAAAAGGTAAGACAAGGCCTTAGCAGTATTGAAACAACTCGATTTAATTCCTTATATACACCTACACATGCATGTACACATACATGCACACACACATACAAACCCCCAGGGCCCGCAGACAATATCATGGGCCTATTTACTGATCAGGAGCCTGCAGTGAAACCTTACTGTGGGCCAAGCAGTGAAGTCACAGGAACAGATGTCCTGTAGTCAAAAGGAGGAGGAGTTGGTGGCCATAAGGAGCTTGCTGTCCCAGTTACAGGTCAGCTGTGAACCTTTCAAAAACCCATTGTTTCTGGCTGATAACACTGGGAGAGTTAATATTTTCACATCTAGATGCACAAAGGGGCCATAAAAACACGAATCCAACTCACAACTTATTAAAGCTCATCTTTACTTTTATCACAAGTAAGCCCTTCTGCAAACCCATAGTCTACTTGGAAATTCTCAAAGGTTGTGTCTGTAAGGGGGAGGACACTGTGAAGCCTTGGGATCGAATGCAAATCCTCTAGGCTTCCCACAAAGACTGCTGTCCCCTCCTACCCAGGAAACCCCCGGACCTGCAAAACTTGGCTCCCGGAACAAACCCGCCTTTTATGACTTTTGATGGTGAAGTCAAGACGGATGTGAATAAGATTGAGGAGTTCTTAGAGGAGAAGTTAGCACCCCCGAGGTAGGCCTTCTGATCAGAGTACACAACTTGGTTGGTACCTCCAGCTCCATGAACAGACCGTCTTGGCCGTGTGTTCAGTTTCCTCAAACCTTAGTGCTTGCTGCCTTTGTTGGCTTCTGAGGTGCCACAGGAAACCATGGCCAGGCTAGAAGCTTTGTGTGAAGGTGGTCTGGACCTCCCTGCTATGCACCTGTGGCCGGGCAGCTAGGGTGGGATGGCACGGGGGTCAGTACCTCTCAGGTCCGCTGTTGGAAGGTCAGGCTGCATGACAGGATGAGGGCTCATGGCTTGTGGGACCCTGAAGGACCCTTCTAAACCATCACCTTCATTAAACTAGGGAGGGAATTATGACCCAGTGCCCTGGGTCCCAGGCCTGGTCATCAATAGGACAAAATCTCTCCGTCTGGAGTAGTTCTTCCAAATCATGCAGCTTCCCAGCTTCAAACATAAAGAATAGGAAAATAATCAAGGAAAGGTTTTCACTTTTACATCCACCCAGAGAAAGACAGTTTCCTCCATGGTGTTATCCTAACTCTAGTACTGCTTATCTGTGATGTCTAACTTTGAACTTTTCAAGGTACCCTAAGCTGGGGACCCAACACCCTGAATCTAACTCTGCAGGAAATGATGTGTTTGCCAAATTCTCAGCATTTATTAAAAACACCAAAAAGGATGCACATGAGGGTGAGTGCCTCCCACCTCCCAGTTTGTGATTTCTGTGGGTGCTCAGAGAGGGTAGAGATGAGAGCCAAGAAAGAAGGAAAACATTCAACATGAGTGTGCACATGACCTCAAGACACTGTGCCCTTCTAGAAGTTGGGAATCCAGAAAACAACACTTAGGGAAAAGTGTGCACCACTGAGGTGGTTCCTGATGTACCTCCATTTTAAATTGCTTCTACACATGCTGATCCCATTTTAAGCTTCCGTAAATATGTTTTGAAGAAGTAAAAGAGTGCTAGAAGTAGCAGGGTTCTGTAGACAGTGGAGCGGTCCTCCAGGAAATGAGAAGTTATTCAGATCTTCTGCATCTGTGGCCTTTGTTCCCTGAACTTGCCTCTGGCTAGCCACATCTCAGGATGGGAGGATTAGGGTTCATTCCTTCCTTCACTGCTGGGGAAAGGGGGCATTAACTGGCATTGCCAATCTTGGTAACATCTTGCCTTTCTGTGTTAGTTTATGAAAAGAACCTGTTACGGGCCCTGAAGAAGCTGGATAATTACTTAAACAGCCCTCTGCCTGATGAAATAGACGCCAACAGCACAGAGGACGTCGCTGTGTCCTGCAGGAAGTTCTTGGATGGCAATGAGCTCACACTGGCTGACTGTAACCTCTTACCCAAGCTGCACATTATTAAGGTTGGTCTTTCTTCCTGACACCTGTGCTGAATGCATGAATGAGGCTTTGTTTGATTTTATTTTGCCTTGTGTTTGTGCCAGACATTCAGACAATCTCAAATGTAGACTTGAAGTAAAAGCTAGCTCATTTCTGTTTGAGGCAGCTAGGCCCCAAGTTTCAGATACTTGGCACAATGGCTTTAGAAGTTCTCATGAAACCTCTGTCAACCTGCCTCTACCCCTTCTCCTCACTGCTCTTTTTCTCAGCCTGAGGAAAGTTGCATGAGAACAAGGTGAGGAAAGTCACAGGTTTCCTTAGTGTTGAACCCTTGGGGCTTGAGATGATACGAGGGTTTTGAGGCTGTTAAAATCAGGGCTCAGTTCATTGTTGAGAACTTTAGGGATAAACATAGCCCTGTCCAGGGATGGCATTCCCAGGCAGGTAGCCTGACACTGTCTCTCAGCAGTGCTCAACCTCTTTGTCACGTATGGGCATTCACTGTCACTGTGATTGTTCCTACCACAATGTCCTTGGTAACCTCAGATGCCGCAAGAAGACGCCTGCGTCTTGTGCTATTGCATCTTGATGATTAAAACCCAACCAAGTTCTGAAATATTACTTAGGTACAAGAGCAGGTGTGATGGGAGAGACAGGAAAATACAAATCAAGGACCAGGTAGTCTAATGGTACATTTAATTGGCCTTAAAAAATTACACTTCATTACCTGCAGACCCTCACTCGGTGTGGCACAACTTACAATAACGGTGGCGGAGGACAAGTCTAGATGTTCCTCACAGAAGACTGGACAACAAAGATGTGCTGTGTGTACACAATGAGTGTGATTCAGCCAGAAAGAAGGACTAAATTGTGTTATTTACAGGGAAATGAATAGAAGTAGAGATTATCGTGTTAAGCAAAATAAGCCAGACTCAGAAAGACAAGCATTGTATTCTCCTTTATATGTGGAATCTGGAAAAGATGACATGCAAGTAGAAGGGAGGTGATTTTTAGAAAAAAATAGGGGAAAGGAGGAGACAGGTGTACATAGGTAATGAGGGGAAGGATATGATCAAAATATATTTATACAAATTGAAACCTAGTATTTCATAAAATTAACAGCCACTGATAAACACATTTTAAGAAAAGAAATTCCACATCAGGCTCACAGTCGATGATACTGTTACTCCTGGTTACAACTTTGCCTTCCTCTTCCCACATTTCTTCTTTCCTCCCTCTGCCCATCGCCATTCCTTTTTCTCTCCTCTCTGTTGTGCTCACGGGAGGCCAGTGAAAATGTAAGCCTTCAGGATGTTGCTGACATCCAAGATTTAATGAAAACATCTCAGCTCCTCAAAATCTGTTAGACTGGGGAGCCACTGTCCAACTGGGTATTTATGTCAAAGTGTTTTTGGTCTAGTCTCTTTCCTTGAATGTTTTTGTCTTGGCTGTGGCCACTGGAGCATTGTGGAGGTGTGTGGAGGTTGAGGATGAGCAAGAGAAGTGTCCCAGCTGTGCAGCACCAACTGCTACTTGTGTATATTCTATAAAGACTATTCTGCATTTCAGTAGAACAGTGTTTCACAATAAGACAAAGCACTCCATACCGAACTGGATTAGACCATTTTCCATTACTAGAAGGAAATACTTGAGGTAGGGTAAGAGATAAGGAGACATTTCTTTAGCCGCAGTTTGGGAGGGTCAAGGGCGTGCTGTGGCATTGGCTTACCTCTCGTGACAGATGGCATCCCACCGGTAGCAGTGTGTGTCGGGCAGATTGTGGGCAGGAAGCCAGTGAGCAGGGTGGGGCTGATCCTGCTCTTCTATGTCAGCCTTCTCGAGAGAACTAACTGGGGTCCTGAGAGAACTACCTCAGTCTCTCCCAAGGGTAATGCCCCTAGTGACCTCCCACTAGGCTTTGCATTTTTAAGGTCCCTCCACTGAGACCCATGCTTCTGACACATGAGATTTTGAGGGACACACTCAATCTGTCCAAATCACATCAGACATCCAGACAATAATAATCATAGCCACAATGATGACAGTACTAAGTGATAAAACCACCTATATAGGGAATTGATTCAAACTGGCCTTAGATGTCCTCATAATATTAAAGTTCATAAAATAGTGGTTTAATATCTATGGAGAATGAAAGGAAAGATATATGATGTAACAGTCTTACACGGTGGCAAACTACACCCCTACCGAGCCCCTAGTCACAGTACAGTCAGCGCTCACACACCATTTAAAAAAATAAAATTGCTGTGTGCTGAGACAGTGAGATGGTAATTGAAATAAGCACCTATGACCAGAGAAATCGCATGATATAAAAGGGCAGGTGGTGAACAGAGAACTTATGTAAGTCTAATTTAGTATTAAGACCAAATTTTACAGAAACAGAAAAGAGTCATAATATGAGGTATGATAAAAAAATACAGAGTGTGTCTAAGTAAAAAGAAATTATTACAGGAAGACACACGGTGCCATGAATCCTTTTCGAACATGCTTACCCACACCCCTCCAAGCAGTTCTGGCAGATGGTGTCTTCCAGAGAGTGTACAGTTAAGCCATCATTGCTGCCACTTTCGGAAGCAATTCTAAAGTCCTCATTTGTGAGTGTCTTTTGCTCCGCTGTCATGGGTGCCTTGATATCTTGAATCATTTCAAAATGTTTACTTTCCATGGTTATCTTGACTCTAGGGAACAGCCAGAAGGTATATGGTTCCAGACCTGCCAGTGAAGGCAGTCAGAACCTACGGTCATGCTCATGTGCGCCTGCCCTCCTTGTGCATGGCATGCAGCAGCAGCATTCGTCATGTTTGTGACCAGAACTTGTAAAGATGCTCGTGAAGGAGGACTGCTGGGACTGCTCCCAAAAGGGGAGGAGTGTGTTTGAAGTGAGGGAGAGAACTTTGAGGGAGATTAATGGCAATGGGTCTTTTACTGTAATGTATTTTAAATAATTTTGACCACACCTTGTAAAATAACCCTGGGAGGGGAATCTGGGAGAAGAAAGGAGTGTAGATGTATGAATTTTCTCATATGTCATCATGAAGACAACAGATAGCACCTAACATTGATAAATTAAGAAATAGAGAATTCCTGTTACTTTAAATTGTATAGGAAATCACTGAAAAAGTTAAGAAAAACCACAAGTCTTCTAAGCAGGAAGAGAAACATACACATCCATGCACACACATGCTCAGAAAAATAGAAAACAAAGTCAATAGAATGTAAAAACAAGATTCCATTTATAGGAGGAATATACTTAACAGGTGTACTTAGAAATGTTGAAATAAAAGACAGACAAAAGTAATCAAGGTAAGTATAGAGAAAAGATCTACACCAATAAACTGGAACTTAGATGAAAACTGTTAAGCCACTGTGGAGGTTTTCTAAAAGTGGAGGCTGCCATCCTTCAAAACCTGACAAACAAGTCCTGAAGACCTAACTTGTGGTGAATCCACTGCTCACCTCCTGCAGACATCCCGGGGACAGGGGGACAAGAAGTAACAGCAGAATTGGCTTCCGTAGCCATGGATCCCTGGTACAGGTTTAATTGTGCCTTCCTGCCCCACAAATTTGTAGGTGGAGGTGCTAACCCCATGCCCCAGAGAGAGACGTTGTTTGAAGATAAGGTCTTGCAAATGCAGACAGTTAAGATGAAGTGACAAAGGGGAAACCCAGACCAGACGTTCATGCAGGGAGAGCACCATGTAAGCCTGGGTCGGGCTTCTGCAAACTGAGGAACTACAAGAAGCGAGAAGCGAGGCTGGCCAGATCGATTCTTCCTGAGCGCTTTCCAGGGCACTGCTGACTTCTTAATTTTGAACTTCTGGCTTCCAGGACTGTGACAGAATACATTTCTGTGGTTCTAAGTCATCCTGTTTGCAGCCTGAGCAAGCTGATACAGTCATGCACCCTCCTTTGTGCCTAATTCCCCGACTGCTACCTTCCGCTTCTCACACCAGCTGAGGTTCACTCTCCACCGCCCTTTCCTTACATCCACCATCTCCACCTGGGTGAGGCTTGTGCCTGTCTTGCTCACGAGTCTGTCCTTCAATGGGGTAGGCCCACAGTCAGATGATTGCAGAGTGGTAGGATGACAGAAGGCTGCAGGAATAACGTGCACAGATACTCAGGCCTGCAGGGCTTCAAGAAGAGCTTGTTCTATGCATGTCCTCCAAAGCCAAGCATCTTTTGCAAAGTAATGCTAATAGTGTGCAGGGGTGAGGCTCAGCGAGCAGGGAAAAGAGAGGACACTTTACAGTGGTCCCCATACAACCTACACTGAAGTTTCATCATGGATCTTTGTGCACTGGAAACAGAGTAGCATTAAAGAAAATTGCATGCAAAGAAAACCACAGGAAACATAGGCAAAACTCACAGAGTATAGAGCACATTTGTGCCAGTGAGTCCCAAGGATCATCTGGGGTACCTTGGTGAGCAGGACTTTGTGGAGCTACTGTTTTGAGTCCAGTAACTTTATCACTTTTTTCTGTCTCCATGATGTCCCTTATGAAAAGTCAAAATGCCACCCTGGGTAGCCCAGATGACTGTACAATGACATCATGTTTGAGCTATGTGCCTCAAAAGACTAGATTGCTTTTATGATTGCCTACCTTAGTGGATTTTGCCTTTACTGGTCATTTCCTCTTCATTTTCAGATTGTGGCCAAGAAATACAGAGATTTTGAGTTTCCTCCTGAAATGACTGGCATCTGGAGATACTTGGACAATGCTTATGCTAGGGATGAATTCACAAATACGTGTCCAGCTGACCGGGAGATTGAGCATGCATATTCGGATGTTGCTAAAAGGATGAAATGAGGCCAGAGTGCTCCCTGTTTTGTTTCTCAGTTAAATGAGATGGGCTTCAAAAAGAGCTTGTTCTATGAATGTCCTCCAAAGCCAAGCATCTTTTGCAAAGTAATGCTAATAGTGTGAATTAAACACCAAATGATACATGGCCTAGTAATTTGTCAACTCAGCCAGTATCTGTTGTCATACACACCTACTGTATGTAAATTAAGTTTTTGACATTCACTGACATCACAGTTTATGATATTCAGGGCATATGTTTTGCAATTTAAGTTTCAAAGCCAGTTAGGTTTGGGTTTAATTTCTTCCATTTTGAAAATCTTGGTCTGTCTTTGATAGCTTTCATAATTACACAGAGCCTGTTTTCTCCTCTTAAATATTAGCTTAATTTTTTTCAACATGTAAACACTATTTTTTATAATTATAAAATGATATGTGCCTGTTTTAAAATAGTATCTGACCTAAAATTTTATCCCGGTTGGTTACTGATAATTGATTGGTAAACATCTTCCAAATCTTCAGTCCTTAGTGTGGGCACAAACACAGTTGCCCTACACAAATTTCATTCGTTTATCTGGATGTTAGATTGTTCCTTTAAAGGGCTGCTGAGGGGACCTCGTGGTAGTACCCTGACAGCCACCCACAGAGGACCTAAAACTAGGGAAAACGTTCAGCCCTACATAGCTAGAGGTTACTTTAGACCAGGTTCTAAAGAGGTGGAGCCGTGTAGAGTCCGCCAATCTTGGGGACCAGCAGGAGCCCACTGTGATGAAGCCAGCCATCTGCTCACCACCTCAAGATGCCTCTGCCTGTGGCTCCAGGAAAGGCCATGGAGGAGGGACGGACGCCTCTGTGCCCTTGGTCCCAGCTTCCTCTCTGGTGCCCTCTCTTTTCTCTCCCCGGAGTCTGTGCCTCCAACGGAAACCCCTCATAACACTTGAAACTTGGAGAAGCCCCCTGGCCTGTGCTGAAATGTGAGTCACGCGCGCCTTGGCTCTTTCTCATGGCCGCTGTCACCAAGGTCCAGCTTTGCTCTTCCTCCGAGATGATAGTGATGGTGGTGACGGTGACGGTGATGACACGTAGGGCTTTCCCAGTCATCCCTGCTGCTGCGCCCTCTTACCTCCTTTCGTGGTCAGGCTGGAAAAACCCAGGGAGATTAAATTCACGGTGACTATCTTGGGCAGTTCTGGTAAACGGTCCTGTGAGGGCGGAAGTGGAAAAGATTGACTCAAAGAGTTTCTGGTCTATCTGTGGCTTTTCTTCCTTCAACCCTATCACCCACCTGTATCACAGCTGTGTGTGGGGGCTGGATGCTGGGCTTCACCCCAGACCTGGAAGAGAGGTGAGGGTGCTTAGATGCCCTTCAAGACCTCATAGGTTTGTCCTTGACACTCGCAGCCATCTCACAGAAAACCTTCCTGGCAGAGTTGGTTGAGGCTAAAAGGCTCATTCTCTGTGCACATATCTGCAATACGGGTGGTTCATTTGAAAGGGAGTAACACAGCAGGAACCCTGGGATTTGGTGAAAATGCCTTGGAAGGAGCAAGGTCTTTAATATGGTGCCCGTTTTCTTTCCTTGCTTACTGGATGGCACAGTTTCATGGCAGCAGCCTGCTCTCTCTCAGCCACATGGATTCGGAGGTGGTGTCTGTCAGGTCTCACTGGGGTCCACCTTGTGGCACATCTGTTTAAGAGTCAGATTTTTGAATCTCATTCTGTAATGTTACGCTTAAACTTGGTAAATGAATAGACGACCAGATGTTACTAGTGCTGACTTTGTATTTTTAGATGTTAAAATGATCAGAAACTCTGTGTGCCTTAAAAATTAAACGAATTATGAGAACATGTAAGTGGAACCAATCTGAATCTCCCTCTCTCTCCTTCTCTCTCTCTGTCTCCCTGCACCTTGGAGTTTCCATTTTAGCTCTAAGGAAAAGAAAGAGCCCTATGGGCTGCTTTTAACACAGCAATAGAAAATTTGAACCAGAGATGATCAGTATTTGAGCTAGAGGTAATCCATGTTTAGATTATGAACCACAGTACTTTAACGGAAGCTTAGAGAGGCCTCGACAGACGTGACCTGCGCCTGTCCAGGTGACTGGGACAGAGACCCTTCAGTCTGCTTCACCGTTACCTATGGTTGTAGGAAAGCTGCTTCCAGCATTTGAGCACGAATTTCCCAGCCCTGCCCCACCCCCAGGTCTCACCTGCAGCCGTCTCCAAGCCCCGCCTCCAGCCTCTTCCAAGCCCTTCCCCAAGTTTACGGCCTCTAGAAAGCCCTATCCATGTGAGGAGGTGAAAAATATCCCGAGGCTGTTCTTCTGGTTTAAAATCTTTATTCGAGCATGGCTTTAAAACACAGTGCACAAGTATTTGCTCCTCAGAGCACACTAGAGAATGCAAATGTGGACAGGGACGCGGCTCTTTGGAGGCTGTGAAAAGTGCTGGGAGAGGGAGGGTGCCATTCTGCCTTCTCATTGCCCACGGTGCCTGACAACTAGAAAATTCAACAGGGATAAACTTTCCCCTGACCACAGGGCCTCCACTAGCGGGCTGGACAAGAATACAGGAGTACCCCGATACGCTTCTGAGTGCTGCCCAGAGGTGGAAACGGGGAGACAGAATTTAGCCTGGGAAAGGACTTTTAGACACAGGAGGTCTCAACTGAAGATTTCCTGTGGACAGATCTATCTTCAGGAGTTGAAGACCTTCACTCCCCTTATGAATAGACTCAGGACTCACACGTGCCCCACACATTGACACACACACACACACACACACACATGCACAAAACTCACAAACAGGTTCACTTGCACAGATACACACAAACCCCCACATACATACGCCTACATGGGCTTGACCTCAGGGCCCCCTTTATGAAGCTCCAATGGTGACCAGTAAATCACTTCGTTCCACCTACCCCTCAGTCCTCACCTTCGTAACTAGACTTTGGAAGAATTCTAGAAGAATGGCTTTTATTTAGGTTTTTAGAAGAAAATCCCAATCTTTCTTTTATCTTACCATCAGGAGAGCCACGGTGTGCCTTCATCTGAGAACATACATTCATACAATGTAAAATACATAAAGTGGATAAATTAGTGTGATGTTTGTCCACACTACAAGGCCATTCAGCCCATAGAATGTTTTAAGGTTGAACTCTTCAGCCAACTTCCCGTTTGAACTGAGTTGTGGTTGAATGTGTTACCATACTTCAGAGCATGGGCACTTTACAAGACCATATGGCCAAGTGGCCCCTGGTCACACAGAGGCTGACTGCATTGCTCACTGGGGCATTGTGGGTCTAAGTCACCAGAAGGGCTGTGCTCAGGAACCAAGAATGGCGGCACAGGCCAGTGCAGCCTTGATTTAGCAGTCATTGTTCCCATTGTGGTGTTTCAGCTGAGTCTTTGACAACTCTTGCTCAAAGAGGTCATTTATTGAGGGAGGGTCCAAAGCTATCTGACTAGGGCTGGGGATATAGCTCAGTGGAATAAGCGCCTGCCTAGCAAGCGCAGGGTCCTGAGTTCGATCCCCAGTACCGCAAAAAAAACCACAAAAAACAAAAAAACAAAGCTATCTGACTCTAAGCCAGCGGAGGCGGCCATGTCGAGTCATGGGCCAGAAGTGTGGAGCCGTACACATGGGAGGTAGAAGCTGCTTGTTCAGTGAATAAAACTGGGGTGAGCTATCAGTAAGATCTCATCCCACACGATGTTCCTTCTACCCTTTAGGGGAGCTGTCATTCACTGTCCCTACTCCACAGGCCTTGGGCCATTTCAACCAGACCCAACAACCCTTTCAGAGAGAAGTCATTTTCCCTGACTACACCTCTGGCTCTCAACTTTGCCTTGACCTCCTTCTAGAGTGGTCCATGACCTGTTCCTGGTGAGAAGACAGGAATAGTGACCACCCATTGGCAGCCACTCCTGACTGTCGGGCTCCTTGCAAAGCCACTATTCCAAGTGGCTAAGGCTTGTAAATCTAGGTTATGTCCCTTTCTGAAGCTCTGACCTTTTCTACTGCGGAACAAACACTTGCTGGAGTCTTGTAAGGTCCTTCCAATCTTTTGGATCCACTCAGGGTCCAGAATACCATGGAGTAAGTCCAGGCCCAGGAAAAGAAGAGTCCATGCTCAGAATGCTCTTTAGTTTTGTAACAGTGAGTCCTGTTGTCTGCTCATTTGCTTTTGCTTTCTGGTGTCAAGCACTAACAAGTTTTACACATTAATGACCTCTTCCCTAGAAGGAATTTTGAAACAATTTGGATGTATAAGAAAACAAAAAGGAAACAACATCAAAATCTTCAGGCACACAAGGTTAAATATTGCATGATTTATACAAGAAACCCAAAGTATAAGTTACTTTCTGAATAAAATAAAAGGCAGATGATAAGAAACAAGAAGAACTTCGGGGATGGGGAGAGGACCTAGGGATGGAGGGAGAGGAAAGGGAAGGAAGAGAGGGGGGAAATAAAAAAAGACTAGCATACAAAATGTGTATGTACCAAACCTCCACAATGAATGCATTCGTTGTGTGTCACAAACATACAGTACTAATAAAAAACATCTCCAGAAGACATAGGGTCCTCACCCATGCCCCATAACTCTGATGTGTCTGATCATTTAACCCACAGCCTCACTCTTCTCATCTGGGAAATGGGAACGTAGGAGTGGTGTTTTTAGACGTTCTCTGCAAAATCTGCCTCATAGACGGCTTCATGCAAATGAATTTCTCTGGTGTTTACTCTCACTGAGTAACGTTCTAAACGTGTTGCTACAATGGATGCATATGAGCTCCTAAACTTGTAAGAAACTTCAGCCTTTCTTACAGAGGTGGGAGGGAGCTACACTCTGAATTCCTCAGTCCCTACAACCAAACTCCCTCCTGGGGCTGGTGGTCACTAACCGTTCAGCTGCCTCCTTTGGTCAGGCTCTGTGGGCTCTCCAGGTGTCCAGGGCTGATCCAGGCATCTGTCAGGTACACTGCGTTTGGCAGCTCCTGGTGGATTAACAGCATTATCCTGGACCTCATTCTTTTGGCTTAGAGTCACCATTTTCAGTTATACAATAGTCACATGAGACCTTGAGAGATGGAAAAGCAGTTTAAGTATACGGTACAGTGTCTCCAAAGCCGGAGTCCTGGTGCACGCAGGGAGGTGCCTCCTTTTCGTCACTAGGTGGCGCTCCCTCCAGTCTCCTGAAGCCAGGTGGGCCTCCCTGCACCATCTGCTACAGTGCGCTTGAGAAAGTAGAGCTTGAAGGGTTCGTTGGTGTCTCAGCCACGTTCTTCATCACTAAGATGCAATACCAAACACAGCGTGAAGGAGAGGCATAGGGCGGGAGAGCTGCTCATATCACGGTGTCAGGAGAGAGAGCGAGAAAGCGAGTCAGGGGGATTTACCCTTCCAAGCCCCCCCCCACCTCCATCCAGCGACCGACTGCCCTTCCCGACAGCAGGACGGCTACAGCACCCCTGTAATTCAGTCGCCTTCCCCCCACACGAAGCTTTGGGGGGCATTTTTTATTTCAACCCGAACAGTTGGGTTGACTCATCTAGTCTGACTCAGAGTCGGCTGGGGAAACTCCCATGGCAGAGGGTGGCCTTGCAGGGTCAGAGAAGCAAAGCGTGAAATGGATCTTCGCCCTGGCTAAGCCCTGGTCTCAGCCCCAGCTTCCAGAAAGACCACAGCCGGGTACTGCGTTGTATTGGCCCACGCGCTGAACAGTGTCTAGGGACGGGATATCCCGCTCTGTCCTGGGACTGTCTGTCTTGCCATACAAGCACCTTCAAGGACAAGAATGCTCCTCGTCACACCAAACATTAACGCAGCACACTCTTGGTGTCTCCTGACCCATTTTCTGTTTGCAAAAGAAGAAAGAGGTGTGTCTATGAGTGGGGGTGGGGGTGTAGAAGGACCCTGTCTCACAGACCCCAGGAATTGAAAGGAGCTATTGGGTTGCTCCTTACATAAGAAAGGAGACTGTGCCTGAGGAGGGGACTGACCCACCCACCAAGGTTCCTGCTGACCAGCCAGTCTGACCATCCAGTTTGCAGCTCCGCTACTTTGCTGACTGAGAAGAGCGCTGATGATTATCTTGTGGCCATTTGTGTCTGTGTTGTCACAGTGCCATGCTCTGCTTCTACTCACCAGAGCCTGCCTGCTGCTGGCCCCATCTGGGCCCTGCAGAGCTGACTTCTTGAATGTGTCCTTGGTGGAGAAGGGCACCTCACCACCCTTCCTCACTGCGGAGGCAGCCTCGGCACAGCGCGGCCAAAGTGACATGGCCAGGAGGGCTCTGTGCACCTTTTCCAGCTCAAGAAACAAACTAGCGAAACTAAACAAAGAGGTGGACTGAAGAGAACAGGACTTGAGGTGTGTGTGAGTGTGTGTGCACGTGTGTGTGTGTGTGTGTGTGTGTGTGTGTGTAGAGAAGAAAAAAGGCGAGGGAGAAAGGGGAAAGAGATTCTTCGGCAGGAGTGGAGGTGATTGTGGCTTTGGCCACAGATATGCGACCCAGCGGGCCCTTGGGAAATTACCATTTGCCTTTCTCAGGCTTTGTGCATGAGAGAAGATCAGAGGCCTCCAGACTTACCTGTGCCCTCCAGGTCGCGTTGCCCAGCCAGGCCTCCTCTTGTCATTTTGTGTGCCCAAGTATTTAAAATGCGTGGAGTGGTTCTCTTATTATTTGGACATTTCCTTGAAAGTGTGGGCTGAGTTAAAGTAAGAGAAAACTCTGAGGTTTTGTCTGATTGTTTGTGGCATACTGAGGATTGAGCTCCAGGCCTTTTCATTGAGCCACATGGCAGCCGCTTTCACTTTTTATTTTGAGACAGGATCTCACTTAGTTGCTGTGCAAACGGGGATCTCCTTGCCTCAGCCTCCCACAGTGCTAGGATTATATTTGGCGTGAGTTATTTTTACAACTCCTGCTCTGCTTCTTGATTTCTGAATCTGTCACAGGCTAAGGTGGACCGGCCTAGCCAGCTCACACGGTTCCCTCTCTCTGTGGTGCTGGTTTCCCCCACATTTGCCCAGCCAAGAGGAAGGGGCAGGTAGGATGAGAAGGTGTCTGCAATCTATGGAAGGCCTGAGCAGCGGGGCTTGTCTCGCTTCTACCTTTCTATGGGTTTTTCTTTTTTTTACTCAAAATGACTCATTGGTTTCCAAGAGAGTATTGTTTGAAAGAAAATTCGGGGTCATTTAGTGGTGGTGCGGGTGTTGGGCAGTGCTCACTGATGAATACATGGGCATTTTCTCTTAGCTCGAAAGAATTTGTTACACTCAGTACGATACCAAAGCACACCCAGATTAAAAGGAGGTCAGCAAAGACATTTCTGTGTTTTAAAAATCTGTACTTTTGATGAGAAAATAGAGCAGGAGGGACACAGCAGAACACACATAATGAAAACCAAACAGGTGTGTGGGCAAATTACACACTTGCGGGAGTCTTTCGAAGTCGCCCAGGGCACACTGCTAGAACAAGAACAGAAGAGGTAACACACGTTTGCATAGCATGGTACAGTTTACAGAGCCTGCCCCAGCGCTGTGTCATTTCAGAGGTCATGGGCATGTGTCAGGAACTCACCAGCAAGTAGCGCCAGCTGTGCAGTAGCTGTCCTGCGTACACTGGTGCTCTGGTCACTGGGCACTTATTTTTCCCTCAACTGTGGGGAGGTCATGGGGCTCCCATAGGACTTTGTTCTGACAACTTTGGGGGGCTGTCCATCACAGGGGAAGAACATTTAGAAGGACTGGCAGTTTAGACATGGAGGTGGTGGTCAGTGGAGAAAGGGGGATGGCTAAAGCTTTTCTGCCTCAAGCCTTTCATCTGAAAAGTGGGCTTTTGGGATGGTTTGGCGGGATTTCAATCCTGGAGATATATGAGATCCACCTGAGAACTTTGAAAATGACCAGTGTCCAGGCCATGTATTTGAATCACAGTCTCTGCCCCTGAATCACAGTCTCTGCCATTGGGCTTGGACACTGGTGATTCTAAACTCTTCCCAGGTGGTTCTCATGTGCAGTCAGGACTATTAACGGCTATTAGCTAGATAAACTCTAACATTATTTCTAGCTTAACTTTAATTTCTAGGTCCTGGGTTATAAAAGTTTAGGGAAGAGGAGGTTTGGACACAGAACTGTGTGTACAAAATTGCTCTCCTCCTGAGGAAGTTAGGGAGGTTAGCTCTGAGCATACATGTACAACCCAATGTTTGAGTTGTACAGTGTCCCCTCAAATTTCATGGCCACTCAGAATCTTGGGATGTGACTTGATTCAGTAATAGATGCTTTGAGATGTAGTTAAATTCAGGTGATGTCAGATTGGACTAAGGTCAACCTAACTCCAATATGACTGGTACCATGATTAAAACAGAAAGCATAGCACAGGTAAGAGGCCATGTGAAGACACAGCAACAGACAGGAAGGATTCAGTTGCAAGCCAAGGAAAGCCAAGGCCTGCTGGCCACGACGGAGAAGCCTGGCGCGAATGACATCCCGACCTGAGACTTCTGGTGTCCAGAACAGTGAGAGAATAATAAATTGCTGTTGTTTTAAGCCACTCAGTTTGTGGTATTTTGTTACTACAGCCGCAGGAAACCAAGACACCCAGTGAGGTTTGGATCTCAGAGGAACTGAGTCACTGTATCTTTCCTTAAGCAATAAGACACTAGAGCCGATAGCACAGCTAAAGTGAGAAGAAAACTGGGCCATCAAGGAGGGTTTGTGCCACACTTCAGGGCAGAGCAGGGAAACCAGATTTATGCTGGGACAAGATCCAAACCTGGGGCTCTTGCAGGCATTGGTAATTTAACCCAGGGGCAGAACTTGGCTCATTTTGCACTACAGGAGAGGTGACCAGGTGGGAAGTAGCGGCAAGAGTTGAGTTTTGATCATTCTTCTGTCACATCTACCCGGGTGGCTTTGGGAAAGACAACTGACCTCTTGGACCTCCATTTCCTCATCCATCAAATGTTTAGGGGTTGCCTAACATAATCTTCTGTGTAGTTCTCACCTACTAAGTGCTATGGAAGAGCGGCGGGTATAGCTGTGGAAGGAGTACTCAGGCATGACTTCCCTGTGCAGAAGTACATCACACAGCAGAACGGCGACTGTGCTCCGGGTCTTATTCTGAGTCCAGCCACCCTTCGCTGTCTTCACTAGGGATTTAGGGTGGACATCCTGTTTTCTGGTGGAGCCACTCCCATGTTGAAGACGTCTGTGCAGCCTGTAACTAAATTAGCAATGTCTAATCCTCTGGCCATCTACTATGAAGCAAGATTTAATCACTTAGGACAAATATAATGGGTTTCCTTTGTGAAGAGCACATACTACATTGTCACATGATCAGTCAGTCCTTCAATGACGTAAACAGCTAGAAGAGGAGATTTTAGGAGCTTTTCCCAGTACTCTCACTTACTTCCCGTCATCCATGCCACGAATGTCCCATCTATGTGTACAGCAAGCCTGGCTTGTTACATCCCCCTAGAGAGAGAGAAGTGTGTCCAGAAAACATGGATGTGAAGAAACAGTGGGGAAAATACAAACTTTTTTTTGCCTGTAATTCCTAGGATAAAGTATTTGTTTTCTATGCTGTGTAACAAATGACCCGACTTAATACAATATGTGTTTATTGCCCAGGGTTTCAGAGATCTATAGTCTAGGCATTCCACTGCTATGTTCCTTGTTCAGGGTCTCCCAGGCCAAAATCAAGGCAGGGACACTGTGATTCTCATGTAAGGCTCAGGGTTTGCTTCCATGTGATAATAAGATGAAGCCTCTCAGTTCTGAGGCCACCTCTCCTCCCCTGACACATAGCTGCCTTCATCCTTGACAGTTCCCTTCTTGAAAGACTGCAGGAAAATGTCTGAGCTTTCTCTCTGCATTCTTCCACCTCTGACTGGCAAACCTTCCTGAGTGCCCCAAATGTAACTAAGAGTAAACAAAAGTGTCATCTTACCACTTCTTGCCACTTAGAAGACTGCACTTGGTTTGGATGGGTTTTCCAGCAGCATTCCTGACCAAAACACGGACAATAAAAACCACATCAAGACATGAAACTGCCCAATAGACACTGAGGAGTCATTCAAACTGAAGTGCAAGGAGAAAAGGAAAGGGCTGGGGTCCTTTGCTTTGTCTTTCTGAACCCCATGCACCTTCTTTCAGGATACTTCTCTTTTTTTTCCCACCAAAGATAGTCTTTTCTACTGTAGGAGAAATCTTGACCTTTATTGTTATGAATTTGCGCAACTATGGTTTGGGCTGAATGCATAGAAGGCCAGTGGGGAGGGATGGGTCTGCCTCACACCGAGACACTGGGCCATGTGTTGGACAAGGAGCAAGACCATAACAAAGCCCTTCATTGACCAACTACAAAAGAGTACTTCCTTTTGCCCCACCCTCTCTCCCCACCCTTTGGCAAAGCCTGAGTAAATAGGTACATTTGCTGCCAGGTCTTGAAGGTCAGTAAACTCTTGCTTGTCAGTAGAACCTGGAAATCAAATCAAATGACTTTACAGAAACAACATACCTTTCTGCTCTGTGGTATTTGAGCCTCAGAACTAGGAGTGAAATTGTCTTCAGGAAGCTTGCCAAGAAAATATGTAGCAAATAGCCAGTGCTATTGTATAGCTTGGGCCACCAAGAGACTTGGTGATACCATGTCATATACTGGTGATGGGGACTTCCTTTGGAGTGGCCATCCCAGATTTCCTGGCTTAACCATGGCAGGAGAACTCTAAATTGGCCACTAATACGCCCAAGCCTTGATGTACACACTGCATAATCCCCAACTCTTTAGGGTGGTTGGGACCTATGACTAGATGGAATATTACACCTATAACTAAGCAACGTTATATGGCCAAAAAAGAGAAAAGGTTTTGAATATGTAATTGAAGTGACCAATCAGTCAGCTTTACTTTAGGGACTTTATCCTATATGGCCCTGATTTTATCGGTTGACTTTCAGTTGATCCAAAAGGAGAACACCCTGGGTGGGCCTGTCCTAACCACGTGAGTCCTCTGTCCTTGACCCCAACTCTTTCCTATTCTCCTTGCATTTCAGTTCACATGGCTCCTCAGTATCTATCGGGCAGTTTCATGTCTTTTTTTTTTTTTTTTGGCGGTACTGGGGATCGAACTCGGGACCCTGTGCTTGCTAGGCAGGTGCTTATTCCACTGAGCTATATCCCCAGCCCCAAGTTTCATGTCTTGATGTGGCTTTTATGGTCTGTTTTGGTCAGGAATTCTGCTAGATAGTCCACCCAGACAAAGCACAGTCTTCTAAGTGACAGGAAATGCTAGAATGATACCTTTGATTTCTCTTAGTTATATTTTGGGATACATAGGAATTATAGACCCACACATTTCAAACTGTGTGAAAGTGAAATCACTGTCAAAATAGGAACTCTGAGCGGTGGAGTGGAAGCATAACTGTCACTCTGGGCTTGTCGCCAAGGACCAAATGAAGCCTCTTTTTGCACAGTGGGAGGCTGCCATAGTAGATAGCAGAAAGCCGGAAATCCAGCCCTCCAGCCTCAGATTTCTCACTCAAGGGAGTAGCTTGGTTCTTTTTAACGCAAAGTACCCTTGTTCCCCTTGGTGTTCAGTTCTCCATGCAACCTGTATAACTATGCCAGGATTCCCAGCTTTCATTCAAGGCCACTTCTAAGTAAATCGTGAATATCTCATGCTGAGAAGAGCTAGAGGGGGAACCAGCTTTCAGGTTTGGATTGGCTTGCGGGATTTCTCCAGGAGATCATGTCCCAGTGAGAAATGTTAAACAACATAATGTCATTATATTTTAAGTTGAATTTTAAAAATTAAAAATACTATGTAGGATTCTGATTCTTGGGTAATTAGGTCCTGGAAACAAAATGATATTTCTGTTTTATTTTGAGACAGATGAATAAAGGCTCAGTGATTTTCTTCTCAGAGCTATATCATTTGGTAGTGTTGAATGAAATAGCAGTTTCCTTGGTGAGAAATGAATATATAGTTTCAGCCACAATATCTTCATAGGTGAAGTGATTTTTGTCTTTATGAATGAGAACAGTTTTGAGAGCTCGGGATGCCCTATTAATGTGATCTGCAGAGAAGACCGTTCTGCTATGTGATCGTATTTGGTCCTACAGCAAAATTCATCAGTCTCAGTGGGATTTGACTTGGTTCACAAAGGCCTCTCCAGAGAACACTGATCACTCTGCTGTGGTTGACATAGAGGAGGTATGACAGACCCTCCCCACATCCTGATAAAGGAAGTGTTTGACTTTTTAGAGACGTCTTAGAGTGGCCGTGTGTGGCACCCGAAAGGTGATTATATCACCTCCCAAAGTGATGTCAATCGCCGCTTTTGGGAAGCAGGTGCTTTAGAGTAGTCTAAAGGTTCATTTCTGTCTGAAAGAGGAAGCATTTCTGAATGGCACTGAAACTCATAGGTGAAATTTGAAATGTTACATTCTAGGGGCCACAGCCTTAGCATCAGCTCAGAGGTCTTTAGCACCAGCAAAACTGAGCTTCTCTGTTACAGCGAAGTCCAGTGGCTTTTGCCTGATAATTTGGGGCTGAGCAGCACAGAAGTGATTTGTCACCCTGGGAAATGTGATCCTTATCCTCTGGGATGCCAAGAAACCCTCCCAGCTTACTCGACAGAGGCTGATGAGGGTGAACATCTCTTACACTGTCTAACAACTAATAATGGAATTTTACATGTAGGACTCAGAGTCCTAATCTTGAAGCTAATTTTTGTGGAACCATGTATGTAATAGCAAAATGACAGTTCCCGACTACCCAGCACTCCTCATCCTTTCTCCATGCTGAAGCCTTTGGGAGACCATTTGTGCTTCTGTGTGTGTGTGTGTGTGTGTGTGTGTCCAACAATACCAGCAATATCACACAGACCTGGGTTTCATATCCACTCTTCATAGGCGCAATAGAGAAAGATGTTGGAGTAGATGAGATCAAGCACTGGGGGAAGATTTAGTATGGTAAGAGCAGCAAGATTGCTCAACACTTGGCATTTTAACCAAGGGATCTTAGTAAAGAACAATATAGCCTTTGTGGGCAGAAAATTAAAATGCAAAAAGAAGGCAGTAGAGATTTCATAAACAGAGCAACCCATAGGGCATCAAAGGGGGAATGCACACAGTGATTGCTTTAATTCTGCAAACATGAGCTTTGGTGCAATAGGCAACATTGGTCTGCTTTGGTGCTGTCTTGAATTGCCCAAGGAGTCAAGGCAGGACATTTTGGGCTAATTTGATTGTGGACAGTTGTCCCACAGTATTTGCTATATTTAGTGAACTTTTAAGATAATAGAGCTTTGAGGGGTAAAGAATTCCTCCATTTTTCAAACGCTTTCCAAAATTGGGTAGTTTACTCAGGTGAGGTATGTGAGGGCAGGCATTATGGGTATGGAAACCATCAACAGGTACAGATATTTCTTCAAGACCAGCCTGACACCTAGACTTTTTATTCCTCATCAGCACATGGTTGGTCTGCAGTTCCTTTCTATAAGGGCAGCTGTTTTAGTCAATTGTGACTCAAGGTCACTAGGCAAAAAGCTGTGTGGCCTCGAGCAAGTCATATGACTTTGTTGAATCTCAATTTTCTCTTATTTGAAGGATGTTTTATACTCGCTTCTTGAAATAAGCATATACAAAACCATACTTTTAGAAAAGAAAAACTAGGTCAAAGCTGATCAGGCATTCTCCTTGGGAATGGGGCTAGGTTTTTCAATCAATAAATATTTTTTATCAGACAATGGGCACAATATACAGTTCCATCTATAGGAAGAAGAACTGCACCGGTCAACCCCTTGAAGGACAGAGAAGTAGGTCTCTGAAGGCAGCTCACCTGATGGGCAGGGAGCCAGATGGGAAATTAGGGTGCTGTGTTGGTTGAAACACCTGGACAAAGCCATGTTTGCTCCTCAAGGTAACCAGAGTCACACCTGTCTTTTTGAGACTGCAAGAGGACATGGGAGCAAAATGATTTCAATCATATCAAGCAAATAAAAATAGTATTAGCCAGGTGTGGTCATACACCTGTAATTCCAGTACTCTGAGAGGCTGAGGCAGTAAATTGCAAGTTGGAACCCAGCCTGGGCAATTTAGCGACTTAGTGAGATCCTGTCTCAAAATAAAAAACAAAAAATTGAATTGAGGTGTAGTTCAGCGTGAAGGATCTGGAGTCAATCCTCAGTACCACAACAAGACAAGACAAAACAGTGTTAAGGGGAGCTGTATCATTCCAAAATTTTTTGAATGTTGTCTAGCTGTGCCTCAGATGCTCTTTGCCCCTGAGAAATCATCCCAACAAATGTCCTTTGACCTGGGAACCTGGGTGGAAGTTCCCTCTGGGGCCAGGTCACTTCTGAAGCCACAGGCAAGCCTGGGCAGAGGGCCCCACATACAGTCTGATTCACTTCCTCTGGCTGAGACTGTATGGGAGGGGCCTTGCAAGGCATAAACCATATTTCTCTCTTCCCCACTTTTAGCTTCACTGTTTTTTTCATCTGTATTGTGAGCCACTCTTAAAAACAACCACAAACATGGAGAGAAATCACACTACACAGCAGCTGGGATTACATGAGAGAACACAGCGAAGCAAAGTGTGATACAAATGCTCCTATGTTGATGACTATCTGGTTAGCCACTAACTTTCTACATTACTTTTGTGGAGAAACTTTTCAAGCTCCAGAAGAAACTTTTCAAGCAGTGCCTAACAAAACATGCTTAAGAAAAGAGGACCCATCCTCCTCTTAACTTGCTCACTTACAGTTGACAGTAACAAGACAATCACCTCCCAGAAACAGTGTATTAGCCAGCTTTGTGTTATTGGAAACTAAATACTCAAGACACATAATTTAAGGGAAGGAGGATTTATTTTTTGCTTATGATTGCAGGGCACTCCCTCCACGGTCCAGGAACATCATGATGGAAGAGCACGGTGAAGCAAGGCAGCTTAGTGTATGGTGCCTGGGAAACTGAGCAGAGGATCAGTGAGCTCCTGAGAGGAAGTGGACAGAGGCCAGACCAGTATCCAAGGTCAAGCCTCCATAACCCACCAAGTCACACCCAGAAGTGTGCTTTACCACTCACTCTGGTGGTTCTCAAGCCAATCAAGTTGACAATCCAGTTTAACTGTAACAGATGGGTTTTGCAAGAATATATTTTTTAAAAGGTATGTGCCGAGAACCCCAGGCCCTGAGGGATGCAGTAAGAAGGGCAGGCTCCTGAATGGCCACTGTCCTAAGAACTGCCAGGGCTTTGGTCTCAGTGGCTGGCAGGGCTAGAAAGCAAGAAGCAGCTGAAACTTTAGAAATTTGTCTCAACCCAAAAGGGAAGAATGAGTTTTGCATGAAACACTGTTAGTGTCAATGATGTCAAAGTCCAAATTTTAAAATATTTTTAATTGACTCACGTCTTAGGTAATTTTCTCAATGTTGAGACAAAATACCCAACATCCAAAGTTAAAAGAGAAAAGATTTATTTAGCTCACAGTTTGTGGAGGTTTCCGTCCATAATCGGCTGGCTCCAAGGCAGGGTGGCGTGGCTGAGGGGCACCACAGAGGAGAACCAGTTCATGGCCAGCAGAAGGTAGCAAAGTGACGAGGGACAACCACAGCTCTTTCTATCCTTTATCTCTTATCCAGGCTACTCAGGGTGGGTGGCACTCACACCCCTAATCCTAGGGCCCTTGATCCTAGCATTGCATTATGAATCAATTTCAGCGTCACACACTCTAGGGCCAGCCACCTCCGCAAAAGCCCCATGTATGACCCATGAGACTTTGAGGGGACCATCTAGACACAAGCCATTACAACACATAATAAGTATACATGTTTATGGGGCACAGTTTCAAGTTTTGATGCATGTGTACATATTGTGCAATGAACAAACCCATTACCTCATACGTTTATCATTTCTTTATGATGAAAACATTCATAACCTTCTTATATTTACTGAGAAAACGGTATCCAGTACAATATTGTCAACTACTCCTACTATTAATGTCCCTTACATGGAAGGGAACACTAGAATTTCTTCCTCCTAACTGACAGTAACTTCCTGTGTGTTGGCCAATCTCATTTCATCTCCCTTTTCCTCTTCTCCTCAGACTCTGAGAACCACCATTTTGTCCTCATCCTCTCTGAGCTCAGCTTACTGAGGTTCCATATATGAATGAGGCCATGCGGTATTTGTCTTCCTGTGCCTGGCTTATTTTAAACATCATCGGCTTCTAAAAGTAGCCTCAGGGAACATCGGTACTTGTTACCATCTGAGGGGAGAAAATCAATCCTGGCAACTCTCCTTAATTGAAGAAGTCAGATGGCTCCTCACCTACTTGGTCATAGATGGAACTTCCATTATTGAGCAAAAACCCCTGCTTGGTGGTGTTAAAGAACAAGACACACGACCTGTGTATAAAAGTATTTTGAACCATCGTGAAGGCAAGGAAAGGACTGAATCACTAGCTGTGAGGTCTGGTGATCAAGGGACACGGAGCCAAACAGAGTTCTCTAGGCCCTGCTGCTCTCACGTGTTGAACAGTTTCCAGGGCTTTGAGCCTAGGGGTGGCATCCCAACCCATGTGTCTCCAGCTCTGTGCTCAGACCTGGTCTGCCTGCAGTAGCTGCCTGAATCACTGTGTTATCTGGCCTCAGTTTCTTCTTCCTTGCCTTAATCCTTTTCAGGGGCCCAGCATCACCTGGAACTCAACTCTGTGAGTCCAAGAATCAAAAGGAGGTCATTTCTGGCTAGTGCCCTTATTGCCTAAGATTTCATCACGATTACAGCATTGAAGATGATGCATGGGAAGGGTCTTCTAGAGCTTTTATACCCAGATAACTTTAGAGATAAGAGTGAAATTGACAAATACACAAGACAAATTTCAGCCAAAGAAGCCCAGAAAGCTTAAATTACTTGTTCTAGGTCCCTCTGCCCAGTTGGAATTAGTATTCTAACCTCTAGATTTGTATTTGATGACCACGGATCAAGGCAGGGTTCTCCAAATGTGGTCCTTAGGGCAGCCGCATCAGCTCCATTTGGAAATTTGTTAGAAATGAAAGCCCTTATTATGTCCTATTATGAATCTACTGAGGGAGAAACTCTGCAATCTGTACTTTCTCAAGCCCTCTAGGGAATGTAGATGCTTGGGAGAGTTTGAGAATCATTGTCTATGGTATCTGAATCAAAATTTGGGGAATAATTGCATATGCATCATCTTTTATAGAAAAAAGATTGAGTCCTGAGCAGTAATTTCTATCACACTTGACTCACTCAGTTACACATTTAGCCTTGAGGGTCCATTCTCATGTTAGGCACCACTAGGATCAGGAGAGCGTATTGGACATAGCTCCTTCCTCCAGGAGGACAGAGGCATGGCATTGAAAGCAGAAGCTTTCGCATTGATATATAAGGCAGAATATGACTGACTGACTCTGATACAGACTCCAAGGGAAGTGGGAGTTTGGGACCTTTTTGGCTGCCAGGGGGAGGTTGGGAAATGTATAAGGGGAGACAATTAGCAGTCAGCTGGAGGAAATATACCTGGTGAGCTCCAGAAACAGTAAGGAGACAGGTCAGGATAGAGAAGAGAGTTCTGCCCTCTCTTAGGAGACTTGTGTCACTGAGTTCACCTGTTCACTTTAGGAGCTCTTAAGTACTGGCCTCAGCCATTGAAGGCAGTGGATGACTGACCTTAAATCCAGTGCTTAGTGACCAGCTCTGAAATCGTCTATCTGGTATTGAGGGCAAGAAGAAATATTTTCAGAGCTTGCTTCAGTACAAGCCTCCAGCAATTTGGCATGACTCAGGCGGTTGGGAAACAGTGCTCCCAGGACAGCCTGACATGTCACTTAAGCAGCCTCCTTGGGCCAAGCTGTTCTTTTAAAAGAAGAGCTTCAAGCTGATCCTGAACTTGGAAGAGGGTTCAGCAAACAGAAAGTGGCAACAGAAGATTGAATCACGAATGTGAACCTCACCGAGAGCCTGGGCCTTGCTGCCAAGCAGAGTGGACTGAGGGGTGGGACAGGGATGTTCACAAGGCAGTACTCAGTTCTCTGTGATCTCTTTTTATTACCTGGGGCATTTCATAAACCTGTGTTTACACACAACTGTGTGGAAGCTAAACCGGTATTCCTACTAAGGTGCCACCAGGTTCCACAGAGGGCTTCTGATTGTCCACAAAAATCATTTAGTTGTGGATTCAACTTCAGGGTATTGTGCTTCAATGTTTGAAATATAATAATGTGTGATCTATGGGATAAATCTATCTGTCAGAATTCTTTATCGATCATTTTTAGCCATACTGGAAATTTGCAACAATTATTGTTTTTGAAAATAATACCAGCTGATGTGGTTCTAGGATAGGTTTTGGCACTGCACTGAAGCTTCAAATTCATTATTCATATTAGACTCACAATGATCCTGTGAGGTAAGATTATTATCACCTCTGTGTTATGGGTGAGCAGGCTGAATCACAGAGAGGACAAATAACATCATGAAAAGAGTGAACACACACACATACACACACACACACACACATACACTCACACACTCACATCCCTGGTGGGAGACGGAATTGCATCTTGGGAAGAGTTGAGGATTTCAAGCTAATATCTGAAGAGTGAGTCCCAAGAGCCTGAACAGGTTGGGGAAACCATTTTTAAACTCCTTAGAATTTTAGTACCTGGCCAAGAAGATAGAATCGCTTCTTCACAGGATAGATAATGAGATAATATATTGAAAAGTTTTGCTCTATAAACTAACCTCTCCACTAACCATATCCAGAAATTGTTACTATGGTAGGCCAGGGATGTAGGTACAGCCCTTAGAATCGGATCCAATTCCCTATCCCATTGAAATGCACTGTTCTGATCCTAATACCTCAGTTAACTTAGCAAATGATAACCATCTGTCTAGCCAGGTGACCTGGTAACTGAAACCCCAGCCTCGCATGAAATATTTTGGAGAGCCGGCATGGTGACACAGACTTGGACCCGTTCACTACTCTGACGGATGGATCCTGGCAGGCCTAAAAATAAAGATGTCTTGTCTCTGGGGCTATGTTTGGTTGCCTAGGCTCCACTCAATTTACTCAGCCTCTCCCAGGAGCCACTGCAACAGGTCGTTTAGGCAGCCAGAGACCTCCGCCATTTCACACCCTTACTCTGTCCGGCCTCCGGCATCTCAGGAACCTGCTGCCTGAGGCTGCAGTCACCCATCCATTCATGGTGTCCCTTCACCCATGGCCTTTACCTTTTAATGAGTTGGTTTAAAACAGGATTCCTGGGAATCTGTTCTTTCAAGTTTTAGGAAGAAGCTTCATGCATGGAACAGAAACAAATATTTGTACTCCTGCTTCTAGAATGAGGAGGACTTGGAAATACTCTTTAGTGGCTCCTGTCTGAATTCAGAGCTTCTCCCCGAGTGTATTTCAAGGACAGAGGACAAAATTCTTAACAATGATCTCAAATGAAGATCTGTAAAATTTGACAGGTAGCAATTAGGACAGAACTTTTATTGTAGTAAAATACACATAGCATAAAATTGCCTAAGAGTGACACTTAATTCATCCACAATGTTGTATGGTCACCATCATTTTCTAGTGCTAGACGTTTTTCCCCAGAAGGAGACCCTGACCCACTAACCAGCCCCTTTCCATTTCTCTCTTCTTGTATAGCCCTTGGAGGCCAGAAATCTGCTTTCTGTCTTTATGGATTTGTTTATTCTGGATAGTTTCATATAAGACAGCCAAGTGCGTTAATATAAAATTCTTAGTGTGCTATACATTCACTTTGCTTCCAATGTAAAAGTTGAGAGAGGTTTTCCTTTCTTCTTCCTCATCCTCATCAACCCGGATCCTCCTGGTCCACAGATAACATCTTTGTTTATAGATTTTTATGTTTCTTCCTAGAAATACATATATCTGAACACAAGCAAATATGGCACAGTTCTTATCTGTGCTCATTACAGAAAAGGTAATGTTCTATACACACTATTCTGTTCCTTGGCTCTGGATCCCTTAACAGAATGTCCTGGAACTTTGTCCACATCAGTACACAGAGAGCTTCCTCATTCCTTTTTATAGCTGCATAGTAGTTTGCTGTTTGCATGTCCCTTGCTTTATTTAACTAATCCTTTCTGGATGGACATCTGGATGGGTTTCCTGTTGCTGGCCACCACCGGCGAAGTGTAATGAGTCATCAGTATACGTGTTGCCTCCCAAGCGTCCGCGAAGCACCAGTTCGCAGAAGATGGACAACAGGGTCGATGAGAGTGTGGGCTGATTTTGTTAACTATCTCTCAGACACTCCTGGAGGCCGTTGTGGTCCCACAGCCTCCCCTGCAGGCCTTTCTTTTCCCCCAACCTCATTGTAATTTAATTTGAATATTATTTGCTTAGGAAATAGGGTTAAAAGAACAATTGTTACCACTTTGTTTCCTAAAGGAGACACCTCCGCATGACCTGTTTGTCATCTGTCCCAAGTGACGTGAAATTAGTGAGCAGCCCAACTCCGCACTCTCTTGTTTACCCAGAGAGGGCCCTCCCTCCCTGGACATCTTGTCACAAGGGTACCTGGTGTTTTTGGAATAGACATCAGCCCTTTCACACCTGTGCAGGCACCTGGTACTCTCAGGTGAAGACTGTGAGGGCCAAGCTGTCAGTGCTCTACTCACTGTGGACTCTGCACCACCTGCCAGCTTCCCTCTGAGGCCAAGCCCGCTAGGGCTCCAGTACTTAATTTAAAAGTATAATGAAAACTGAGACTGTGGAGATGAAAGGTACACGGGACATGGGTTGAAAAGTCCCTTCTTAGCTCTGTCACCTCTCAGAGTTGGGGGTGGGGCAATGCCTGGGCACCATAGGTTTATTACTTGGAGGCCACATGGCAGCAGATGGGAAGACTCACAGCCCTCTTGACCTTTGCTTGTCCATTTAACAACATTTAAGTGTATCTGGGAAAAGTGTTTCTGAAGTGGCTTCAGTCTCTGTAGCATTTAGTTCTCCTTAACTGAGAGTCAGTCAACCTGATCAAAAAGTGTGGCTGTCACCATTTCCTCTGCGTAGACATCTCTACAGGGCGGAGGCAGCAGGCAGCTGTTACTTCCTACGCACTTCCCATTTCTCCCTACAGGGGGAGAGCGGGTGTTTTGCTTTCCTGGACACAAGTTTGTCAGACTTTGAAGCACAAGCTCCCATTTTCAGCAGCCACACTGAACATCTCGTGGCCCTCGAGGGACAGCATGGGTAACATGCTTCCATCTAGCAGTGCAAATGCAGAGAAGTAGATGCGTCTCTTAGCGGGGCTGAGCTGAGACCAGGGGGGCCTCGGAAACCTGCCGTCTGCGGTCTGCACGTGGCACAGGTTTGGCGTCTGCATTTCTTCCCCCCACAGGAACAGCATTTGAGCAACGTTCTCTGCAACACTCCTCCTGACACTGGGTGGTCCTTATCTGAGTATTGAATCAGGAGTGGGCAAGAGGTGTCATACAAAACGGCTGTGAAGGCCGGGGGCCTCAGCTTCTGCATCTTCTGGTAAATGTGTCGCTTAAATACTCTAAGTATGAGAGCATTTCCTGTCATTTCTTCTCCCTTGTCTACCCAGAATCTGATACTCTGACTTCATCCAATCATCCCCCTGCAAACTAGTTCCAGCCCCCTGTTTCAATATAGGATTCTGGGGACCAGGGAGAGTAGGTTATTATCTTAATCAATTTTATTGTAATGAAATACCCAAGACTGGGTCCTTTATCAAGAAAGTAAATTTATTTATCCCACAGTACTGTGGGCTGGCAGTTCATGACTGGGTAGCCCCATCAGTTTGGACTCTGGTGAGGGCTTTAGGGCAGATGGCATCACCATGGAGGGAGTGCTTGTGGGAGCAATTATGTGGCAGGACGGAAACAGAGATGCTTGCTCTTTTTATAATGACCACTCTCTTGGGAACTAACCAGGGCCCCATGAGAACTACATTCATCCTGTCCCGGGGCAGAGCTCCCGTGACCTAACTACCTTGCACAGGGTCCTATATCTTAAAGGTTTGACCACCTCGACACCACCACCCTGGGGATAACCTTTGGAGACATAGTCAAGCCATATCCAAGCCATAGCAGAGTCTTGGGATCCAATTACAGAGAGTTAAGTCCCAGCTTGGATATTAATAATCCAGGCATTCTCTAACTTTCTCAAAATTTAATTTCCTCATCTGTAAAATATGATAAGAATACCAATCTCTGAAAGCAATGTTTGTTGATTGAAGAGAACATTTAGAAAGTATCTGGCCTCACAGAAAGCACTTGTGCTAGCTGTGAAAATGTGCCATCACGATCGATCATGACCCCAAGGCTGAGTGGTGGGTTTGCCTGGAGACCACACTTGCCTCAGCTGCACTGGGGTGGCACTCAGTGTGACAGGGCCAAGAAGACAGCCCATTCTAAAGAGATGAAGGATCCGTCTGATCTTAGCTGGAACCTCTTGGAGCCATGTTGCAGTGCGAGTCTGTCTACTCATGCTGCTTCCCTTCTTCCTCCTCGGAGCTAGATCTATGCCAGCACTGGTGGCTTTCCCACCTGCAGCTTCTTCCTGAGTTGTGTCCTTCAAGGAATCTCTCAGTGTCTGATCAATGTCTATTTCTGGAAGACCCAAGCCAAACAGTCAGCACATTCCACCTCTCTCTCCTTTTCTCTAGGTATATAGTTCAAAGGCTGTGTTTGAGTATTTCTTGTAGACATCTTCTAAGGGTACAGTGATGCATGTTATATATTTATTTATAAATTATTTTTTCTTGATTTGATGAATGTTCTTGTAAGGAACTCTGAGAGCATGGGTCCAGGACTTCATAGCATCAACATTTCGATGCAGCTACTTCGAGTGGAGGGAGAAAGCTCAGGCTTTTCCCTTGTTGATCAACACCAAAATGCATCTCTTTCCAATGTGAAAGTTAGAGAAGGGGATTACCATCTCTATAAATGTTCTTCTGTTCAAAGACTGAAGTATTTTTCTCTTTAAGGAGGTCTAGAGACCGTGTGAGGACTTCTGCAGGTCCTGGGAACTTAGAGTGCATGAACCAAAGTGCCTTTACTCTCTTTTGACATTGACAGGCAGTACACTTTTGATTTATCTGATATTTTTTGCGGTATTAGAGGTTGAACCCAGGGTTTTCACACTGAGTTCCATCTCTAGCCCTTTTATTTTTGAGATAGGGCCTTACTTGGCTGTTAGTTTGCCAAGTTGTCTAGGCTGAGATCAAATTTGCAAGTCTCCTGCCTCAGCCTCCCAGAGAGCTGGGTTCACAGGTATTTGCCACTATACCTAGCTGATTTATCTGATTTCAAAGGGATCCTTTTATCTTCTTGGTGCCTATGGGGGGAGAGGTCCTCTAATACTTATTACTTTTGTCCCACAAATCATCCCTGAGGTCCAGGGAATCTCAGTCATGGAACCATAAAAATATAAAATGAGAGGGCATGGAGAGGTCTTAGAGATCATTAAGTTGACCTGCATCATTTGATATGGTAGGTGAAGAAAGAGGACTAGAGGGCATTAGGAATGAACTAACCCTTGAGTTCCATCGATCCATCCATCCATGCATCCATCCACATACCAGCCCTAGGTCCTGAGAAAATGAAAATAAGATGTTGTCTCTACTCGCTGAGGCTCCCTGTATAACAGGTTCCATACCTTTAAAAATGGTCCAATCCAACCCTGTCCCTGAAAGAGCCCAGCGATGTCATCCACCCCTAACCCTCTTGCGGTGGTAGCCTTCCCAGTTCCATCAGCAGCACTTTGGCTATGGGCCCACAAGTCAAGAAGGGCAAGGTCAGCAGCATGCGCCTGCCCACTACTTCCCAGTGGGAGGTACTGGTGCAGGCAGGGGTTGGTGCTTCCATGCTTGGCAAGCGCTTGAGGCAGAGAATACCCACTTTTAAATCCTGCATTTCTTTATTCTCCCCCAACCCTATTGTCTTGTAACATGCCTCTCTCCATTCTGCCCATCCTGGCCCCTCAAGTTTTAGAGCCATCCAGAGATGGGTTCCTTAGATGGTTCTTTTTCTTGTTGCCCTTCATGTCAGAGAGGCTTTTTTTCTTTGAGCAGATTTACCTTCTACTATCCCAGATGTGCATGTTAGGACAGTGATTAGAGAAAGTGTGGCTGCCTGGTTTGAGCTGATCTCCTCTAGCTTTAATCTCTTACGTTTTCACTTAGCATGTATATAACCTTCCTAACGCCCTTCCTCACCATAGAGCGCCTGGCTCTTTCCCCAAGATATATGAACCTGACTGGTTCTATATGTGTTGCAGGTAATGAGGACTGGGTGAGGTCCCAGAGTGGAACTCTGGATGGCAGAGGACAAGCAAGCTGCTTCTTCTGGTTCCATCTCTCACTTGCCCCTGTTGTTCCATCAGGACAGGATCCTGCAGGTCCAGAGTAATGTGTTGGGTCCAGCTTTGTCCCTGGTCTCCTACATGATCTTCCCTTTTAGGGGCTTAGCTCTCACATATTTCAAGTAGGAGCCAACCTGCTGGTCATTGCATAATATTCATCACATGCTTTGAAGTTGACTTTTTTTTTTTTGTGGTATTGGGGATCAAACTCAGGACCCTGCACTTGCTAGGCAAGCGGCTTATTCCACTGAGCTATATCCCCAGCCCTGAAGTTGACTTTTATAGCATCTGAGCATTCTAGGTGTCTTAGTCCATTTTCTGTTGCTATAACAAAATAGTCAAAACTAGGTTGTTTATAGAGAAAAGAGGTTTACTTAGCTTACAGATCTGTAGAATGGAAGTCCCAGATATGGTGGTCACATCTTTAGGCTTCTGATGCAGGTCTCATGCTGCTCCATGCAAGAAAAAAAGCTCTTGCCTGCCCTAAGCAACGGGACCTAGAACTTTCAGGATGCTGGCACCTTCTCTGGTTTCAAGCCTGGATTTCTGGAGAGGTGGTTGAATTGTGAGGGCCCTAACCTCGTAAGTGAGTTAATCTATTGATGAGCTCACAACTGAAAGGTCTATTGGGATGTGGGACCTGGTTGGAGAGAGTGAACCACAGGGGCACAACTCTAGGGGCTGTTGTGCTTTAGATAAAAATGTCCCTCAGCAGGGTCATGTATTCAGACTTGGAATTTTGGAAGGTGTTTGAATTATGGAAACGCTATAGTTGACTTGCTGTGAGGAGGGAGGGCCTGGTTGGAGGTGGGTCCCTGAGATTGTAACCTGGAAGGGTGTATTCTGTCTCCTGCTCCTCATCCTCCTCCTCCCCCGTCTGTCCCTCTGCTTCAGGGCTGCCGTGGGTTGAGCACCTTTTCTTCTGCCATATCCCTCTGCCATTCTGTTTCTGTGTTGGAGCTAATGGACCATGGGCTGAAAGAATGAGCTGGAATAAACTCTCCTTCCTTAAGGTGTGGGAGTCAGGTATTATGCCCAGAGATGGGAAAGCAGCTAATAAAAGGACCATATGTAGTCCTTGGCCCCTGTGTTATGCTTTCTGGTCACCAGGAAGTGACATCTTTGCTCTTCCATGTCCTCCTACCATCGTGACTCTGCCTTGGGGCCCACCAACCATGGACGGACACCTCTGGAACATCTCAGAATAAACTTCTCCTCTGTGTTCTGTCTTAGTTACTTCTCTCTTGTTGCTTTGATAAAACCACTGACAACCAAAGATAAAGGGGAAGAGGCTTACGTAGCTCACAATCTGTGGAGGTTTCAGTCCATAATGAGCTGGCTCCAAGGCAGGGTGGCTTGGCAGACAGGTATTGCAGAGGAGAAACAGCTCATGGCAACAGAAGACAGCAAAAACAATACTCTTTCTGTTCCTTGTATTGTACGCAGGCTACCCACCCTAGGGTAGGTGTAGTGCACGCCCCCCTTAACCCTAGACAGAACTACGCCAAACCAATCAGTGGGCTGATTTAGTAATCACACATCCCCAATCCCGGAGCCACACACTCTAGATCCCGCCACCTCTGAAAAGGCCCTATGGCTGCATGAAGATTTGGGGGTGAGGCATCTAGACACAAACCATAACATTGTGGTTTCCAGGTATTTTGTTAGAACAACGGGAAAACTGACTGATATAGTGGTATTTGCAAGGAGAGTTAAGATATGCTGTAGCTAACCCATTCCTTCATTCATTCACTGAGGAGAGCTTCTTCCCTATGACCCAGTCTCCTCCTACCAGACTTCATCTCCCAGTACTGCCACATAGGGAATTTAAGTTGCTGCTGGAGATGAATTATGATACTATGCTGCAAGATCTCAGCAATTCACCCTATCTCCACAAGGGTCACTTTTCTATTTTGAAAAGTGAAGGTCATAATAATACCAATTTCTGAGTGTAGTTACTTCTACTACATAAGCCTTTTTTGTGAAAGTGATTCAGTATCAACTTCATACATTACTTTTATAACCAGCCACGGACTCTTATTCAGAGGGAAGGTGCTGATGGGCCAGGGTTGAGTCCAGGGTCCCAGCAACTCCAGAGGGAAGGTGCTGATGGGCCAGGGTTGAGTCCAGGGTCCTGGTAAAGCTGGGATTCCTGCTCTTGGAAAAGAGGTGTCTGTCACCTGCCCGAGGGATCCCACCTGGAAGACAGTCTCTTAGCCCACTGTCTCAAGTCTCAGCCCTGGGAACTGACACCCGGTGGCACTTTGGGGACACTCCTGAATCACGAGGAGGCATGCAGTTTGAATTTAAATTAGGGCTCCTTGGTTCACGTTCACTGCACATCTCTTGGAAGCCCAAAGGACTGGAGTTGTGAGCTATCCCTAAAGAAACAAGGGTCCTGGGGCCTCCCAGTGGTTTCTTGCCCTCTCCTACAACCCTGAGGCTTCTAAGAGGGACAAGCTCAGAGCTGCCCCTGCTTGCTCTGCCACAGGCTACCCTCGACACTTCCCTGAGGGCTCAGAGCCAACCTGGCATCTTGATGACCAACAGTAGTAAGTTTGTTAGGAGTCTGATAACAAAACCCCACAAACTAGGTGTCTTAAACAATAGGAATTTATTCTCTTACATGTTGGGTGCCAGAAGTCTGAGATCAAGGTGTTGGCACGTTATTGGATGGAGGGTCTTGGGGAGTTGTTTCCAAGTTCGTGGTATTCTGAACAAAGAACTGAACAGAATGCTCAAAAGGAGCAAAAAGAGCAAAAAGATTTATAAGAAGTGAAAGTACATCCAAGGGGTGGGAGTGGGCCTGTGAGAAGGGCTCGTGGCCATATAGGAGCAGACACTGGAAGCCTTCAGGCCCTGGGATGATTACAGAAGTTTCTACAGCAGGAGATTGACAGGAGTGATGGCCCAGTGGGCTACCGGACTCAGCCCACCTGTCAGGAGGGGGAGTTGGAACACACAAAGTTTTTAACGGAATTGTCATGGCATCCAAAGCCCATGGTGTGTGTGTGTGTGTGTGTGTGTGTGTGTGTGTGTGTGTTTAACACATATAAGGTTGGAGGAGGGCCGAAGTCATGTACTTTTGGTTTTGCACTTGTCTTGGGAGGACAGAATGGCCTTTATGTATTGGATTCCTAATGTTGTGATACAATCATTCTTATCCCGTGGCTTTCTGTTGTTATCTGTCCTTGCTTTACCTCTTACCTCAAACAGGGTTGCTTCTCTCTGAGGTGCACAAGGGAGAATCTTCCAGGACACTCACAGAAGAGGGAAACTCCAAGGACACGTGGACAGCAGGGAGCGGAGACATGTGAATTGTATGCCAGGCATTATGCACATTATCCCTGGCTCCCTGTTAAATCCTGCTGGGGATGCTGGGGACCCGTCCTGACTTGCAGGTGGGAAGTCCAGAAGCTGCTCTGAAGGATCGTGACTGGTAAGCAGCGAGGTAGAAAGACTCAAATGCAGATCTGCTCCTCCACAGGTGTCTGGTCCAGGCCAGTTCTGCGTTGTGGGCTTAACAAGTACACTGGGCACAGGCTGCCAAAAGGGGTAGGTCCCAGGGGCTGGGGACCATATCCACTTTCAACAGCTTCCTCCTTGCAAACTCCCAGCCCTATAGACTCCTCCTAGTCCATTCTGCAGGGTCCCTGTGGGGCCTGCGGCTATCTTTCAAGGCTCAACCATGGATCACCTCCCTGCCCTGCAAACCTGAGCTGGGTCGCAGCCAAGACTCTCCAACCTAAGCTTCAGTAGAAAGTGCCCACAGCAGCCTTTGCCCAGTGCCCAGCAGCATGCCCTGCTGGACACAGATGCGCACAATCCCAATTACCCCTGTCCCCAAAGGCCCGCAAGTCACTCAGGGTGCATGACTTCTCATAAATACTCCCAGCTTTGGCCTTGCCATCCTTGGTGGGGTGGTGACCATGAGCCACTGAGGCGTGGCATCTGGGGACCCATGTTAGGCCACACAGCAGGCTGACCAGCTTCAGGGGAACTTGTAGCTCCCAACTCTCCTCCCACTGGAAACCCCCATTCTCTGTTCTTGTTTATGAGCCATAATTGGTCCACAGAACTGACTGTCACTGTAGTACTGTGTGCCACTCCCAGCTTTTCTTCTCCAACAGCTGAAGCTGATCTTCCCCAGGCACTTATGTACCTTCAGGAAACCTAAAATCAGCCTGGATCAGCAGGCCCAGGGCAGGGCTGTCCCCCAAAGGCACTATTTTAAAAGCTTTCTGTTTCCGGTTGCCTTTTCTTTCTATGGAACAGCAAAGTCGGGCCCCTGCAAGAGTCCATGGACACCCTCCTTCTGTTCATTAGGTGGCAACTAGGTCCTGACTGTCAAGCTAAGTTTTCCATGGATTTCTTCATGTGTCCTTGCCACCAACCATTACATAAGCACTCGAATACTTTCTGTTTCCCATGTTAAAAACCAGAGGAGGCACAGAGATGCCAAATAACTTATCCAAGGTTACAGAGCCAATGTATTTCAGAAATGAGATCCTAACCCAGGGGCTACTGAAGACTCATGGTCAGTATTCCACATAGTTTCTTGTGTTTCTGGGATACCTCCACCCTTGTGGAGTGTCCAGGTCTTCCACCCGGCAATATGGCACATGGGGATGAAACAAAGACAAGGAGAGCAAGTTCTGTAGTTGAGGAGCCCTCGGATGACCAATGTTCTCTATGGAACAAAAGGCCAGGAGGCCAAAAGCTCATGGCTTTTACTGGTACCAGTCAGAGAGGTGGGTAGGGGTCGCAGCAGAGAGCTAGAGTAAAGAAACTTTGCAGTCATTGGCTGTAAGGACAAACAGAGCAATTTTTGCTCTAGGCACAAAGGTTGTCCAATCAGCCATGCAATGGATAGTTTAAGGCTGGCACCTTTACTGTGAGGAAGGTATAATTCTTACTGAGTCCCATGTTCTCAGCCAAGATGTTATCTCGTGTCTTAACCCTGGAATCTCACTGGATCTTGCTTAAGCCTGATTCCAGCCATAGGGGAGGGGAGCATGTGCTATAATAGGACACTTCGGCTTCTTTGCCAGACTCAATCACATTCTTTTAGCCAATTAAGGGAACAACTGTTTCAATATAGCCAGCTGTGCATATCTGAGTGAAGACAGTCAAAGGAGAGGACAGGGAAAGGTAGAAGTAAGGGGTTTTGTTTCTCAGGAGAGTGGAGGTTGGCATATGTCTCCCACAGAGAGCTATAGGCATACATTTGTAGGGAAGAAGGTAGGCAGCTAGATGACTTACAGATAATTGCTTGGTAGATAGATGGTGGGTAGGTAGATGATGAATAGATGAATATAATAGGTAAAAGATGATGAATGATTGATAAATTATTGATTGATAGATGATATAGCTAAATGTTAGGTAGGTAATACATAGATGGTAGGAGATGGTAAATAAAAAGTACAAAGATGAAAGAGAAATGACATATGATAGATCAACTGATTAACAGATAGATGCTCTCTACATATAAGAGACTGGCAGCTCCAACAGGAGACAGAAGTCACTAGTTATTATTGTATATACTTTTCTAAATTGGTCTTCTAAAATTCTAAAAAAAAAATTGATCAATCTTGCATGTCTCTATTTGTTCTCCTGAGAAACCACTTTGAAAATATCAATACGTAATACAGCAACCATTGTTAATTTCCTACTACTTTGTCTGTGACTCTGTATTACTTGTATTGTTCTTATGCTATTTTGTAAATGGAGGTCTGTCTGTTAAAAAAATATTCTTCCCAATTTAAGCACTAGCCCCGTGGTGGTCCTTCTCTAGAGGAAGAAGTAAATGGTCAGAGAAATCAAATTTTTCACATACAAAGAATGTCTCAGGTGACCCACTGAGAGCCCTCTGAGCCCCTCTGCACATGATACCGGGTGTGACTTGCCTACAAGAGTCCTGCATGTCAGGAGCTGGCATGGGCTGTGGCATCACCAGCCTCGCCCTCAGAGCTAAGCACAAGGCAGGGTGATAAGTGAAGCCTTCAAGATGCCACCTCAAGTCTCAGGGACAGTAGGCACGGACACTGGAGGTCAAGCCTTGCCCCAAGGTAGGAGGTGGGCTACAGTAAACACGGTGTCCAAAGAGGGTGTGGGAACCCTAGTCACTGTGGTTCCGGGTCCTGCTCTCTCCAGCCTGGGTCTGCAGCAGGAGAGGGTTCCAGGATGGGTGTAAGGCTGCAGCAAGGAGCTCCCTACCCGAGGACACCAGCCCATCCCCTTGGCAATTCCTCCTGTCCTGGTGACTCTGCTAGCTGGCATCTTCTTTCTCATGGCATGGCCACATTCTCTGGACACAACCATGGCACTATTCCCTCAAACCCCAATACCCCTCCATGGTGTCTTTCTCTTGGAGCTTTGCCTGACCTACCGATGCAAATGACTTCTATCCCCTGCCTTGTGGACAGTGCCATCCGCAAGCTGAGCACTGTGAGGATGTCCCACCCGCCAAGATGTTCACAGGTTTCTGTGTCCTGCAGATCCCAGCTCTGGGGTGTATGGCATACAACACCCCATCCAAAGGGCCCCCACAGCAGCCTGGCAGAGCACCTGAGCGTCCTCAGCAGGACCAAGCAAAGTTCACATGGGATCCACTGCCACTTCTTTGCATCGGTCCCCTGTACCTCCAAATAATCAAGTCACTGTGGCTTTTCTATAATCCGAATCATTACACGCAGGAGTGAAGATCCAGGTATGGACTCATACCTGCTCCCATGGTTTGCACTGGGAGCTTTGGCAAACTCCCTGACCACAGCGTGCCTCAGTTCCCTTATCTGTAAAATGAACAGTGTAACACCTATTATGTCATTGAGCAGCTGTGCAGTAAATGAGCTTCTATACAAAAGATGCCAGAGCAGTGAATGCCTATGGCTGTGTCAGTAACTCTCCAGGATTGTGGGGATCCACCTGTGCCCACTCACGACAATGTCTCTGCTATGGCAACTACTGTTGCTAAGTCGGGTCCTGGCTTTGACCTGGCTTTACATGTTTCCATTTTCAATTGAAAATAACATTTGGATAGACTTCAGCCTGACTTGGTCCGCTCTCTGAACCCTGGCCAGTGAGTGCTGAGTAACTGCAGACAGGGTGGGGTCACCAGGATTTGGTGGTTGGATTTTTTTCCCTCTGTGGTTTTGGGCAACCTCCTCCATGACAGGCAGCTGCATTGTCCTAAGACGGGACTTTCTGGGAGAGCATTTGGATCACTCTGGGAGTCATTTGGAAAAAGCTGCTCTTGGGGAAGGTCCTCAGCCTATACCAGGAACTGCCTTTGTTTAATGGCTAGCCCCTCTACTGAGCCCCACATCCAACTCCAATGGCTGTCACTCCAGTTTCCAGGCAACTGACATGCTGCTTCCATTGTTTGAAATTTGACTGCCTCTTTGTTTTCATCCTGCACATCCCTGCCCCTAGGCACTTTTCCAGCCCAACAGTTCACCCCCTAGGCTCTGTGGGGAGCTGAAGTGGGAGCCCAGCCAGCTACGTCCCTGCTCCATCCATGTTGCCTGATGACCACCACCGTGTACTCTTTTCCAGTGGCTCAAGTTCCGATAGCTGGGCTGGCTTACCAGTTCTTGGCTGTTCATGACTCTCTTACAGTGCACTGATTCTGACCCAAAGCTTGGGATGGAGGAATCTTCTTAAACCCACACTTGGGAGCCTCTGAAGTCCCATTCCCAGCCAGTTCTCCATAACGCCAGGCCTGGCTGGGTGGAAATTACTGTCAACCTAAAGATTTAATGAAGGAATTACTAAAAGCTTGAGGCATACACTTTGTGCATGCATATGCGTGTTGGAAGCCTTTTAATTTGCTTATTTATTTTAATTTTTCTTTTTGGTCTAGAGTAAGAAGTCCCTAGGTATGCCAGTCCAGAGCACTGAATCATGAAAACAGAGGCCAAACAGCCTTGAGAAAGGAGACTGGCTTGCTCCCATGTGAGTCCGACTTAGTGACTGGAGACATAGGCAGCCCCCTGAGGTGAAAGGGAATGGCCACAGGTGGCCACTCAATTTCATCAGTGATGTGGGAGTGACACCCTTTTCTGGGCACTTTCTGAGGCTTTTTACCATGCTGAGCCATTGGAATCAGATGTAAACAAAATTGATAATTCTGTAAAAGTTGAGAGACAATTTATCCTATAGGCACCATTGTATACTGGTATCCTATAGGCTTACCAGTGTAAGCCTAGAATTATAAGCAGATCTTGACTTCTTCAAAGCCTTCTTGCTTTGGATTTTCCAAATAAAAAATAAATATTGAAGGCAATTACCTTCCTCGAGTTTTCTGATGTGTGAAGGGAAACTTTTCATTTCACTCAGAAGATATTAGTCTGTGGAACCTGTAAATTCAATATCAGCACAGTCTGTCTAGACTTTACTGAAAAGAGAGATGAGTTATTATGCCTGGAGTTGGTATTTTCCCATGTTGAAAAGGCTTGGGTAGGACAGTCACTCTTTCTCAGACAAAAACGGGTATTTTCTTTTAATCGCTGGACTGATGAGTTGTTCGTGTGCCTTCACTTGCTTGCTATACGCAGAACACCCTCCAGGGGGCAGAAGATCAACATCCCCGGGAGTGAACCCCGGAGAGTGCTCAGCCGATTGGGAGCTGGGGTCTAAAACCGGGTCGTCACTGATTGCTGTCTCCATGGCTTCTTTAGGTTGACATGAAAGCGCTCCTCCTGGAGGGAAACCAGAGCCCCATCAGTCTTGGTTTTGGAGAGCTGCAAACACGAGCAGACCCTATCAATTATTTCACTGAGGTGCTGGGTTTGAAGATAAAAAGTGCTATGTGGAGAGCACTGTGGTTTCCAGTCTGGGGGAACCTCTTTATCATACTCTTCAGAGTCTTTTCAGCTCATCAAGTTCATTCACCCAGAAACATGGTCACCCTCACCTCCACTCACAGGCCAAGACAGTGTTGCTAACAAAATCCACTTGCGTACAACCTTCTGGTCTCAATCCACAAATGCAGCCCAGAGTCCAGCAAGTGGCTCGGTTACACACACACGGGTGGTGCTGTCGCACACTGTGACCACAGACCCCTGTGGTGCTGAGAGCCTGTGGTGGGTGCTGGTTCCTTTGAGGCTCTGTGCTTGGATGAGCCAAACTGAGGCCAGGGCCTTGGTGGCTCTGAGGTTGGGGTGATGGTCACAGAATGGAGCAGGACCTCCAAGCTCATGGCCATGTTTGCCTCACATGGAGCAGAGAGTACAGTTCCTGCTTATGCAGGAGAATGGTGGGAAGAAAACCTGGGGAGAAGGTTTCACACAGAAGTAGAAACTGATGCTTCTGCTTATAAAGAACCTTTACATCCTGCCTGATCTCTCCTGAGCCTGTGAGGAGATGAGAGATATGGAAGGACAGGTAGGAGAGCCCTGAGCAGGAGAAAGAGGAAGCCAATATGGTAGATGGAACTCCAAAGTGGTCACAGAGGCAAAACCTTAAAGCCAAGAGCCCGAAACCATGGCCTGGCCCAGGAGCTGAATCTTTCTTTACTAGAGTTAAAAATTAACCCCAGGTAAGGCAAGGTGTTGGGACGCTCTGCTGCTCTTGGTGAGGTAATGCTTGGGGATGTAAATACTTCTGCGCATCTGGACCAAAGAGCCAAAGGGATCATTTCAGAAACTACAGAGTCTAGACTCACTGTAAAAGGCTTCGAGAGAAGGAGGAGCCTTTCCAAAACAGTGTGATGCTGTCCCCCTCCCCTACTTAGGACTTGTGTGTTTCCACCCACAGTGGCCCCAGCCTTATTTGCAACCCATGGTCTAACATAGGTCTGGAGAGTCTTTCACTTAGTGTTCTTGAGATCCTGCATACTCTCTTGGCTGGATTGTTGTGATCTCAAGGGCAAGAACTCAGCTTCCTCCAGTTGAATGCCCTCGAAACACTGAGCACAGTGCTCTACCTGTGGCAGGTCTTTTGCCCACACCTGCTGAGAGGCTATGTACAGGCAAGGGGATGAGGGAAGGGTGCAGAGGGGCCCGGTGAAGTTCAAACATCTGGGTAGCAGAGAGGTTCTTCCAGTTACAAAGTCGGAAATGAGTTCTAGCTTATGAGTTTAATTACAGAGTATTGAGAAGTGAGAGAGTGCTGGGGAGGACACGGGGTTTCATGGGGTCCAGAGTGGCATCGGGGCAATAAGTTGCCTCTTCTATTCCTACCTGTCCCTGTCTCAGGGACCTGCAGTTCATGCGCCTCATCATGAGCTATTGCTATCTAATCTCCAGTACCCAGGCATCTGAATTTGGTTACACTGATGTGGTGTAGCAAGAGGATCAGATTGCATGTGCATGCGTGCGCGCGCACGTGTGTGTGTTGCTCGTCCTTAGGGAGCCAGTCCTCTGTCCACATTGTTGATCTTGTGTCAGACATTTTTATACCCTGCCTTGTCCAGCGCTAGCATCCCCACGTCGGGAGCCATCTCTCCTTGCTACTCGTTGCCTGTTAAACTCAGTCGGAAAAAGTCCCATTTCCGGGATTTTTTTCATTTAACACTTTACATTTTTCCTGTAAGAATTTTACCTATTTCCTGTAGCATTTTCTTTAAGGACTACCAAGTTTTACTATTAATAGAAAATTTGTGAAAGGCAAAAAACACCAAGGAAAAAACTAAACTCACCTGCTGTGGTTTGGGTACCTTTTGAGTGTGTCCCTGGAAAGTTCATGCACTGGAAGTTTGGTTCCCAGTGTGACAGAGCTGAGTGTGCAGTGGAAGGTAGTTCAGGTCCTTGGCTGGAGGCATCAGCCCTGGAAGGGATTAATGTAGTCCTCACAGGCTCTGGTTAGTTCTCTTGAGGGTGGGTTGTTAAAAAAGCACAAGCCTGACCCCCGAATCATTCTGGCTTCCCACCTCACCATATGATCCTTTATGCACACACATGCACGGTTGCTACAGTGATGCCATCTGCTAAAAGGTCTTCACCAAAGAACAAACAGGTGGTGCTACCTAGTCTTGGGCTTTCAGTCTCCAAAATTATGAGCTAAATAAACTCCTTTTGATTCTAGATTACCCACTTTGGGTATTTTTATGATAGCAACAGAGAATAGATGAAGACTTTACCCATATTCTGTCCTTCAGAGAAGAATGATGTTTGGCAGAGGTCTTTCTCTTTCTCCCGCCTCTCTCTCTCTCTCCCTTCCTTCCTTCCTTCCTTCCTTCCTTCCTTCCTTCCTTCCTTCCTTCCTTCCTTCCTTCCTTCTCCTTCCTCTCTCTTTATTTTCTTTCTTTTCCTTCCTTTCTTCCCTTCTTTCTCTCCTCCCTTCCTTTGTTCCTTCCATCATCTATCTCTGCATCTACTTTAAATGAAAATGAAATTATAATGATCACATTATTTTGTGAATTTTCCTTCCTTCACTGAGTTTTCCTATTCTGCTAAATATTTGTTGCCATCATCTTTAATGAGTGCCTAATATATTCTATCTCACATGCAGCAAAATTTATTTAAATTAGTCCACCATTGTTGCATGCTTAAGTTGCTTCAAGTTGTTTGCCATTTTAAGCAATGAAGCGATAAATATTCTTGGAAAAGTATCTTTGTACAGCCCCCCTGATTTTTTCTTTAGAATAAATTTCTGCAAAAGAAAATGCTGGGTTAATTGATGTGCATTTTGAAAGTTTTTAGATAAGTAAGATCAAACAGTCTCTAAAATATTTTACTAAGTGTCCCCCCACACAGAGTATTATATATTTACAAAATATTTTCTTATTTTTATGGAGAAAGATGACATTTCTTTGCCATTATAATTTAACAAGTGTTTTTGATTTAGTTTTTTTGTGGTGCTGGGGATCAAACTCAGGGCTTTCTGCGTGTTCAACAAATGTTGTGCTACTGACCGACAAACCCACTTGAAAAATTTATTTTTATGAAGGTATAACTTAGGTAAAATGAACTCATTTTAAATGTGCAATCCAATGAGTTTTCCTACACAAAAATCAATATCCTCAAGCCATCACTCAAATGAAAATATAAAGTATTTCCACCACTCTAGAAAGTTACATCCCCTCTCAGCTAAGGCCCACTGTTAAAGGTAACTACTGTTTTAATCCTTTTCACCTTGAACAGCTTTCCCTGTTCTTGGCCCTCATACGCATGAGACCACTCGGTCTCCTACTCTTGTGTCTAGCTTCTTTCACATAGCATGGCACCTTTGACATTCAAAAGTCAGTAGATCATCTCTTGTTCCTCTACCTGCTCCATTATATGATAAACTACAGTGTACACACCCACGCTTTCTTTTTTTTTTTTTTTTGGCGGTACTGGGGATTGAACTCAGGACCCTGCGCCTGCTAGGCAGGCGCTTATTCCACTGAGCTATATCCCCAGCCCCACACCCACTCTTTCATGGAAGGACATTTGGTTGTTTTCATTTTGGGTCCATTACAAATATTCTGGTATTGCCTTTTGTTGGAAATAAGCCCCCATATTATGGATTATGTGCCCAAGAGTTTGAGTGTTGGGGGTCAGGCAGTATATTTATCTTCAGCAGATATTTCCAAATAGTTTTATAAGTGGTTGTATCAATTTACACTCCGACAAGAACGACTTGAGAGTTCCAGTTGCTCCATATCCTTGCCAAGACATAGTATTTTTAGTCCTTTAAACTGGGATATTCTGGTTTGCTTCCATTTTCATTTTGTGTTTTTATTATTCCAGGTGAGGTTGATCATCTGTGTTGACCACTTGAATTTCTTCATTTTTGAATTGCTTGTTCAAGAAGGCTTTTATCTTTCTTTTATACTGGAGTGATTATATTTCTTATTGCTATTGCTATATTATGTGGTTTATATACACTTTTGTTTAGATTTATCTAAACATTATCAAGCTGAATGCCAATAAATATTGAAGCTTTCCTGCAGGCCAGGTACTACATTGAGGGTTTCATACATGATCTCATCCATCCTTACACTTTACAGAAGAAGCTGAGAATAAGGGGGTGAGAAACTTGCCTAGAGCCACATTTCTAGTAACTGCCAGGGTGGGATTCACAGCCGGGTGGGGGGACCCCAGAACTCAGACTGTCAGCCACTGTGTCTGTCATCTTAGGACTTTCCAACTGGATCACTGATTTTCCAGGCTGCTGACATGGACTGTGCAGTCTTGTTTTACAGTTGTCCTTGGCATGATGACTTCATCTTATTATGTGTTTGATTTCTGTTTAAAGGAGGTTGTGGGCTCTGTGAAAGAGAACACGGTAGACTAAGATTCTGTCTGGATTGGACAGTAAGCAGCAGAGGGCCCCATTCTCCATGGCCCAGCTGGGTTCCTGGCCTGGCTACCCAACCTGCAGCCTCATCCTTCCTTACAGCCCCTGCTGGGCCTCAGCACCTGCCAGGCTGTGTGAGTACTGCTGCCTCTCCCAAGGCTCAGGTCTGGGTCCTTCACCAGCTCTGTCCCGAAAGTGCTGCACTAAATTTGCATTGGAGATGAGGGTTTAGTTAACCCTTTCATTACCGACTTCCTCTAATCCCCTGGACGCCCAGATTTCCACTATTTGATAAGTGAGCCCTGAGATAATAATAATAATTGATAATAACAATAACTAATGCTGCTCTGCTCACCTCTAACACATATAAAGAAGTCACTTAAAGCCCAAAACTATCCTAAGAAGGAAATAACATCAGTATTCCCATTTTCCGTATAGATGCAGAAGCGCATACAGATCAGATGCCCCTAGGTCTTACAGAAAGGTTCAAAGCCAGGCTGCCCAGCTCCAGAGTCCTTTCTGGCCATTTCATCAGCTGTAATTCCATGAGGGAAGTAACTGCTGTCTGCCTTGGCCACTTAGCTCTGGCTAAGATAAAAAAAGTGTCAGAGATTTCTTAGACTTCTTTCTTTCCTTCCCTCCTTTCCTTTCCTTTCCTTTCCTTTCCTTTCCTTTCCTTTCCTTTCCTTTCCTTTCCTTTCCTTTCCTTTCTTCCCTCCCCTCCCCTTCCCTTTCCTTTCTTCCCTCCCTCTCTCCCCCCCTCCCTCCCTGTTTCTTTCTTTCTTTCTTGGTATTGAAGATAGAACCCAAAATCTTCACTCTGGGCTATTTTAAGTCATGATGTCACAAAGCTGCTAAATTTCCAAGTCTGGGTTTGAACTTGTGATCTTCCTGCTTCAGACTCCCACAGTGCTGGGATTACAGGCATGGCCCATTACACCCAATTTCACCTTTCTCTTGTAAGCACATTAGTCACTGGACATAGAGCCATCCTAATGTAAGATGACCTCATCCTGAGATCCTTAACTATATCTACAAAGACCTTTTGTCCAAATAAGATCACATTCACAGAATAGTGGGAGTTTGGGGAAAATAAAGATTTTTGGCAAAAGGCACACACACAGCCATCCAGAAGTTTCTATAGGAAATTTGCAGAAACCTCACCTTCATATCCTTATGGTCACAAGCTATTAAAATATTGTTTTCCCTAAATGGCAGGCACAGACAAGTAGTTGATCACAGTCCCTAGTTTGTTATATATGTTTGTATGTCCTCTGTCTCTCTCTCCTGTCTTCAGGACTGTAGGAATTACCCCTTCAGACTCAGGGAGGAAAAACCATAGCTCTGTTTTGGGCCTGTGATGCTGAATCCACTCCCTGTTCATGGGAGAACCCTTGCCTCTGATTCTACAGGCCCCTGGGGGCCTAGCTTCCTTTTAGTGGAAACTGGCTACTCATCCTGCTGTCATCGTCAGAACTGAGGCTTCACCACTGATCTCTCAACTGCTTCTCCCCTGGGTCACTCTGTCTACCAGATCCTCTGTTAGAAACCAATCCCCTGAACCACTCTGAGGCTCATCTTAATGGCCATGTTAGCACGTCATTCCTCAAAAACCTACTGTACAGAAACTTTTTATGATGCAACCCACCCTATACAAGCATGTGCAAATATATGTGAATGTATACAGTACACACACATATAT